>JAPFBL010000026.1:0-177500 GCA_026182355.1 Hermatobates lingyangjiaoensis
ATAATGTGTGCAATATATTCTAAATATCACACACTCAGTGAACTTCTGGGTGGGCTTTCCTGATGGTGGGAAAAGTTGATTAGTAGAAATTAATTTTGTTAATAGCTCTCTTTGTGTGTAATGTTATATAAACTTATATTTATATAGATATTTCAACAAATTCTCATAATGAATTGATATGAATTGTTCATGTAGAAATACATGAACTACTTGAGAAGTGAACTTGCAGTGAATGTTAGTTGCCAACACATGAGTGAAGAGAAGAAAAAAATAAATGTGTCTAGTAAAACAGAAATCAATAAAATGACTAGTAAACCAACACATAAAACAATAGTTTTAAACGAAATGAATATATATATATATATAAATTAAAAATAAAAAATATATTACCTTTGAGTGGGTACTATAAAGAAAATGTTCGGAAAAAAAATAAAAGACTGTTTAAAAAATATTAACCACAGGGTCAAAAAGATAAAAAAATCATTAATGATTCATATTATTATCCTCAAATTTATAGCTTAGAAAATAAATGCACAGATTTACTAAATATCTTGATGTAAAATTTCAAAACAAGTTCAGGTTTGTGTTTAGCTTTTAAAATATGTTTAGAATTTTATTTCAATATTTTTAATACTAAATATATATATATATATATATATTAATATATATATATATATATAAATTAATAATCAAACAATAACTCTTGATATAATATAGAATTAAACAACCACAATAAACAAATGTTTATTACATACAATGCTCTAAGGCTTTTCGTTACAACATCATCAGAGAGCTAAATGAACTAAACAAAAAATATAATAACAAGTTAACCTGGTTGATTGAAGCCTTCAGGATTGCTGGTATCACTGTCTGAATTTAATGTTCCTAAAACTGAAATTTAATGTTCATCCTAAAAGATGAAATATTTCTTTTACCAATATTTCATCCAGTTTGTAAAATCCTGCACAATTGTTCAATAAATTTCCATATAAGTTCTTTATGAGAGCACTTTCAATAATATTTTTCCTTCTTTCTGAAGGAACAAAAATTAATTCCTTTGCTTCTCTCCAATTTATCATATGATTTTTGTTCCTTACATGTAAGAATAAGGTTCTCTTTTCATCTTCCCGTCTGATTGAATATTGGTGTTGTTTTACTCTTGTAAGGAGGCCTTTACTCTTCTGTCCAAATCTGGATTTGTCTTAATCTTCTGGCAAATCAGTACAAGGTATCCTGTACACAACTATTTTTTTCCTCCCCCTTATTATTAACAAGCCTATTAAACAAATTAATCATTACTTAACACTACAGAGAGGTCCAGCTTTTTCAAAAATGAGGCAGATCTTTGAAATAGGGGCTATATGGAATAACTACATAAACAGTTCTTTATTGTTTGATGTCAGGGATTGTTTCACTCTTTTCTTGATATTATCAATTAATAATTTTGGGTACATTAAAGAACTTAATATGCCATAAATAGTTTTGATTTCTTCCTCTACAAACTCTGCACTGCAAATTTTGAATGCTCTCAAAAACATACTATTAAAAACAGATTTTTTAACTTTTAGAGGATGAGCAGAGTCTCTGCTCATAGGAACAAAAGAAGTGCGAAGTACTCGCGTTAAGAAGCAAACTGCTACTCATATATATATGTATATATTCTTTTTGATTGAAATACAATCCAAAACGGACAAATATAGTTCAGTGTACAAAAATAAACATAGAGAAATTAAAAGCACACAAATACACTTTCTAATTTTTGGTTTGAACCGTCTTCAGGAGAGATAAGAGAGGGAAACCAAGCGCACTGGTCCAGAGATGGTTGGAGACCCAAAGTATTGAAGAAAACACTTATAGCCTCTGTGTGTTGTCTCTAAATTTTTAATTCATGTTTCTTGAATCATCTTTGATAATAAATTATACATATTGGTGATGGTAGAATGGTACAGTTGTGCATTGATTTTAGGATCCTTGTTTTTTACATAAAAAAAATATAAAACGTGAAGTGAAATTATTTGAACAAATGAAAAAAAGTCACACGGATGAAAAGTAATTGGTATAAAAAAGAACACACGCTTTGAGGTTAAAGCAGAATTAATTAAAACATAAATGGAAAGAGTTAAATAAGTTAATTAAACTCACACAGTAAACTATGCAATTGACTTGTTTAATTACAACTTTTTTCCCTTGTAGTCATATACTGGGCAGTGCTATTAAGAAGTTTTCTCATATAGATCATCCTTTATATTCAACTTCCTCAATCTTCAGAAAGCTACAATGAATTTTTTTTTTCAAAAAACCGCTGACTTCTTATTTTTCGCATATTTCTTCTCTCAAGCTTTACATTATTAGAGACATGAGTCATTCTGGAGAAAGTAGTTACCATATTAGTAATCCTGATATATGGAAAAACTTCCTTCTTTAACAATCACATCGACTATGCTCTTAATAAAGCCTCCTGTACTACCGATATGGGTTTATTGTTTAGAAACATTTTGTTTAGTTCAATTTTTTTTAAAAGAATCACAAAACCACAAGGTCGAACAAGTAAATATACCTATGGATTCTCGCTAGTTTGTCAACCCAGTGACCTTGTAAATATTTATTTTTCTAATTATTATAAAATTAGTTTTAAAGACTGTTTTAATGAAAAAAATTACAACCAGATGCCTAATTCTAGATCCATTGTCTTTGTAAAGGCTTCAGATGAGGCACAGATATGTCTCTTTTACTCAATCTAAAATCAACATTTTTTAGGTGTGTGTTGGAAGTTTGTTTTGCAATATGTACTAAAATGTATAGATCATCCTTTATATTTAACTTCCTCAATCTTCAAAAAGCTACAATGAATATTTTTTTCATAAACCTGCAAACTTCTTCTTTTTCGCATATTTCTGTGTACTATACTCCGTATAGTCAATTTCAATACAATTTTGTTTTAGTTCACTCAATTAGAATAGTTGAAAAATTACAGAGTTCATCAATGGGATTAGCACAACACTAAAAGGAACAACTTAAGATTAAATCCATTTCTAGACAATTTACACCCAAAAAAATTTCAAATATTTGGTCTCTGAAAAGTGCGGTCTCCCTTACAATCTTAGTTTTGTACAGAAATTTCTCATATCTAGTAGTAAACATGTTAATACCTGTCAACATGTATGGGTGAATACATGCGAACATAGTAAACGTGTGAATATCTGTCAACATATATGAGTGAACACATGCGAACATACTTTTAAATTTTTTTTGTGTACTTCTAACATTATTTCTGTCTGAAATGTAAATATTCCTGCCAACTCATTTCCATTTTTGCTTTAAATATATAAACGTAAATTAAATGGTTCTTGAGAACAGCATTTCTAATTATGAACAGAAATATCATAAAGAATTTTTTTTAAAATAAGTGCAGCATTTCAACGCACCCAGAATCAGAAGAAGAAGTGATTGAATTGGTTGGTGGGTAATAGTTGAAGAAGAGTTATATCGTTAGGTAATCCATTTTGACACCAACATCGTACAGTAAAAAAGAAAGAACAAAAGAAAGTAGACGACATATCAAGCTACAGTAAAGTTAAAAAAGAAAGATGAAAATAGTAATAATAAATAATACAAATACGAAGCAAGGAAGCCACCATTACAAACAGTAAAGGAAACAGAAAATGATTAGAATTATATTTTTTTATTTTAATACTTTTAAATGGTGATTTTCATTATATATAATACAAAAGGCTTATACACAAAGAAAATCAAGGAAGAAGAAACCAAGGTATGTTCATCACCGAATACTTCACTTGGTTGGTGCCATTAGAGCAGTGTACTTCCCCCTGACGGTGATAGATGACGAAATATCAATAAGTGACTCTATATGTGAAGTTCTTTACATATCACTTTGAATGCTTTGTCACAGTGGGTCACCTTTCTGATCTTTTTTTCAATTCGTACTATATTAGGATGTAAATATTAATTGGGTATTGGTCAGTATTCCAGGTTCAAATCAAGCACCCAATGCCAACATGTACCGTTTTACCAATACTTTTTCCATAAAAAAGTATTCATAAAATCATTCATCCATAAAAACATGATACATACATAAAAAATTGATGGTTACAACCTATGAAATAGTACAAGTTGAAATATTGGAACATAACAGAAGAACGAAATTTGAATGGAAAAAACTATCACTTCACTTGATCGTATAAACTTCTAGTAATAGTTTCAAATTTAGTTGAACTAAAATATTATCACAATAAAACTTATGCAACACAAAATTCACTAACATTACACTGATTAAAGCACACTTGCGCTGGATTTTATGATAATTCACACAGTAGTACCTAGAACCAAGTGCTCTCAACATTAGTTTTCCTAATCAGGAGGTTGCTGAATCCAATAAAGTGTATTTTGATAGGTGATGTGCAGTTGACCCGAAAACACAATTCACTCGAGTGTGCATATTTCTTCCATATGGAGATGTGAGTAAACAGTAAAAGCAAGAAAAAAAATTCGTAAATTAATACAAGATTTCACATAAACACGTAAAATAGCAATCAATGATCAAACCGCAATATGAAATTGAAAAAAAAAGACTAAGATCTTTCAACCATAACAGGCAGTCTAGTCAGAGTCAAAAACACCGATATAACTCTGACTTTAGACGGCTTGTTATGGTTGAAAGATCTTGGACTTTTTTTCTCATTTCATATTGTGGTTTAATTACCGATCTTATGTTAATATTCAACTACTCATATTTCAGTGAAAAACATTATTTAAAAGGAACAATATATTTTAAAAATAAACGACACAAAATGTGATACGAGAAAATGAATTGACATCAGAATCTAGGGAGCTTCATGTCATTTAATGTACGAATATTAATAAACACGGAATTCGTTGAACATAAAAAAAAAATCTTTTTTTTCATATTGTAATATTACAGAATTTTTCATTTACGAGAGTGTTTTTACTGTGCATGTAGCCTTAAATAACGAAAGTTTTCCTTCAGCTCTGACATTCCACCTTGACCGGACGAAAGGTTTTCATGTGCAGTCACGCAATATAATAGAAGAACTTCGATGACAGACCTTTTTAAAAATGAATACTCGTGCCTTACCCCAATAACTGGGTCTATAAATAAATTCTTCTGATAAACAAGAGCCTTATGCCTCAATGTCTATGTTTAGTTTTATACCTTCTGCGCCCTGCTGATTTAGGCCTGTATTCCAGTCAATTTCAGTACAATTTTGTTTTGGTTCACTCAATTAAAAAGTTCAAAAATTACAATGTTCATCAATGGGATTATCACAAAACTAAAAAACTAAAAGCAACAACTTAAATTTAAACCCCTTTCCAGAATGGATACGCTGAAATCTAATTCTATAGAATAAACTATAGTGCAATAACTGATCTTGTTATTATTTGTTTTGATATTATCCAACTAAGCCTCTGTAATACCATATAGTAAAAATATTATCCACCATAAATCTTTCGTAGAATTTTTATAATACTTTCAGACTATGAATTAAGTTAATTCTTCTAAAACGCTTTTCTTAAACTAATTCAGTAGTTCTAATAACATAATGATATCAACCGAAATAAAATTGTTTAAATGTTTTGTAAATATTCGACATGGATTAATGACATAATATGAGATGTAGAAGAAATAAAATTTTCCACGAAAATCGTCAAAGCCAATAAAACATATAATTTGTCATGCTTTCCATACTATGATGGATTTGTCAAGCAAAATGTTCTATCCAATCTATGAGTATTTATTGCACTCTTGAACAAAACTTAATATTAGATGTACATTTTCTAATATATATATTGATAAAAGTATCGAACGTGGTATAGTAGCAAAACTAAACTAAAGTTTATCAGGACTCGGTTAGATTTTCAGGTTAAAATTAAAATCTCATTGCCAACGTTTCGGTTTTTATTTAAAATCTTTTTCATAGAAAGAAGTCTACACCTTTGAAACATAAAAACTAACTATTACATTAAACATTTTTTACAAGAAAAATATAGACTTTCAAACTATTCATTCATTCAAACTAGACAGTTGTTATTAAAATCCACAGATTATATTTTTCTTGTAAATAATCTTTAATGTAATATTTAGTTTTTCTGTTTCAAAACTTTACGCTTCTGCCTATTAAAAAGGTTTTAAAATAAAAACCGCAACGTTAACAATGAGATTTTAATTTGAACCTGAAGAACTGACCGTGTCGTGATAAACTTTAGTTTTGTTTGTAAATATATACATATATATATATATATACTTAAAATAAACTGTGACACATAGACAGAAACCTAATAAACACTCACTTTTTAATATTACGACCGTAATAGCGGTGAGTCTTTGTTATGTTTCGGTCTATGTGTCACAGTTTATTACTTTACTATAAGTAAAGTATAGTGATCGTGAAAAAATTCGATCTCGAGATTTTGACGGAATTACATATTTTGAGGTCCCAGAAGTCGTTATATGAGGTTTTTACGATGATGTGTGTGTGTGGGTGGGTGGGTGGGTGAGTGTGTTAGCATTGCTTGTTACCACGCTACGGTCCAGAATCTTTGATGGATTAAGTTGATATTTTACACAAAAATGGGCCTCATAAAGACGAAGATCCCTATTGTTTGGGAAGAATTATGCTTGATGGGAGTCACTTTTTTTGCCAAAAACCGTTTTTTTTAAACATTTATTTCTCCTAAACTGATAACCCTACAGTTTTGAAATTTTGACATTATCTTTGAAGTTACAAATGCAACAAACGAAAAATATATTCAGAATTTTAAAACAACGAGAAATATTTTTTTTTCAATAAAATGTAAAAATTTTGACTTATAATTCAATCTCAATCATTGTGAGAGCAATACAAGCCATACTGTTTGATGGATCAAAATGAAACAATGCCTAAAAATAGAACATTATGTGGAAAATGAGTTGAGATATTTTTTTCTAAAATTACATTCGCTAAAGGGGCGTTACAGTACGATTTGTGTTTTCAGAAAATGTTTTTTTGACGCTAAACGGCTCGTTAAAAAATAATGAAAATTTGACCAAAAATGGAACAAAAAATTAGCAATTCATAAAAAAAAGATCATGAAGTTTCAATTACGGGAAAGAGCAATAACGATATAAAAACTCTTTGTTTACCCTAGACTAAGAGATCACCTGCTATACTTGTCGAATTTTTTTGTATTTTTTTACATTGTTTACATTGACTTGGAAATTTTTTGAGCAAATCCACTGAGATAAAATTGATTTTATTAAGGAACAGTTTAAATTGTTTATTGACTTATATGAGATGTAAGAGGAATAATATTGTGCAGGAAAATGATAACACTCACTCAGAAAAAATTCGTATATATGATATTTGACAAAGGGGAAGGAAAATGATCTTATTAAATACTAAGAAGCTTATTATTATTATTATTTTAAAGATTAAAATTCCCAGTATGATAATTCTATAAAAGACCAAAAATGTAAATGATAATTCATAATCTGAATCTTTCGTTTAGAGATTAATAACTGTAATTATCGTTCATCTTTAATTAACAAATCATCTTAAAACAACATTTTCTTCGCAGTTTAAGATGTTTTTCAGAGAAAAAAAGGGTATTTTCCTGTTTTAAATTTAAAAATTTTACTTTAATATTCTATGTAGAAGTATGTCAAGTAAACGATGTAAGGAATCTACTGGCTGTTTGAACGAAAGCCATTCTCTTGTAGGAGAATAAATCGTTTCAAGAAATGTTCACTTTGGTTTTTCAAAAATGTTATTACTGCTGTAGTTATACTAATGCAATTATTTGCAAATAATAAATTATCTGTGATGTACAAAAAAAAGCTTATAAAATGATATGTCCTTCAATCACTATCTGTACTACCTCAGGAATGAAAGGCTAATAATTATATCCGATTTAGATGTTTACGTTATGCTTAAATGAGACGTTTTGTTTTATATACTCAAGAAATTTGACATTAAGTTACTTATAGTAAAGTAGAGTGTAGGCCACTCCAGATTTTTTTAAATGGTATCTGTCCTGCGGACCGTTTCCGTTTATCATGGTATATATATATATATATATATATATATATCAACGATCAAACCACAATAAGAAACGGGAAAGCAAGATTAAGATCAGTTGGGTTTTTGACTTGACGAAGACCACTTGTTATGTTTGAAATATCTTAGTCTTCTTTTCCCGTTTCTTATTGTGGTTTGATCATTGATTGTTATTTCACGTGTTTATATGAAATCTTTATATATATATATATATATATATATATATATATATATATATATAATATAATATATACAGAAAGTTAACGTCATTTTTGAGTAAAGATGTACGAAATGAGAGTGTGAGATTCTGGCTAACGCCAAATACAACGGAATGACGAGGACAACATTATCAAGACGTCTAACAATGCACCTGCAAAGTGGAGCCATAAAGAGCATAGCTTGGACAAACATAATACACAGCTGACCTGGGAGGACCTTACAGTAAACACGAGATTCATCAAACAGATGAATGACTACAATAGAATACAGATACACGAGGCAATAGAAATAATGAAGAACAACACGGCAATAAACAAGCAACAAACTGGAACTACGAGGACACTCCAACTATTCGGAGTCCAAACACCAACCTTAGACTAGAACTAGTGCCAATAAAACTGAAATTAATATATATATATATATATATACACACACACACACACACACACATATATATATATATATATATATATATATATATATATATATATATACAATTAAAAGAAACGGTCCAGCGGACTTACAATAAATATATTTTACAATAAAATAAAAAACGAAAGAAACACACAGAAAGACATAGACATAACTCACATCGATATTTCGACAATCGTCGTCATCAGGAGGTGCGAAGTGCGAAGAGTCCCGCAGGAAGACAGGGCGGTACTCCCGCCTATATACTTTATATATATATATATATATATAATATATATAAACCAATTTAAAAAGATGTCACACAGATCGACACAGGAATAACTCATTTCTATATTTCAACCATCGTCGTCATCAGGAGGCGAAGAGTCCCGCAGGAAAGCAGAGCAACGACTAATACGAAAGTAACATTAAGAGCTTCTGAAGAAGCATACATATGCTTGCTTGCTGCTCGTTCTTCCCCTGGGCTCAACCTCAACCGTTAATTGTTATTTTAACTATTTTAAAAAGTTTTTTTTTTAATTTTTTTATGTTGTTATTGTTTTTATTCTTTTTTTTTTCAATTTGGCTTTTCACTTCCTTCCCTCTCTTCTCGCTTTGTGGTTGTAGTGGGGGTACTGACTAACGGTTGTGCTGCTACCGTTCGTGTTCTGTCGCCGCTCTAACTTCCTGCGGGACTCTTCGCCTCCTGATGACGACTATGGTTGAAATATAGAAGTGAGTTATTCATGTATCTATCTGTGTGCTATCTTTTTTAATTGGTTTTTATTTAAAAGTCCGTTGGACCGTTTCATTTAATTATTATATATATATATATATATTAAATATATAAATACAACTTAAAAATTTGTAAAACGATCCAAGCTAAATACTGTTAAAGACGAGTAACACAGAGAGTAGTAAAGAAACACACATAAAAACTCAAATTTTCGGGCAATCCGTCTTCATAAGAAAAGAGAAAGGCAGACCAAGTACGGTGTAGAGGTAACCCGTTGCTTATCAAGTGTAGGTTACTTGTCATGTATAGGTTACTTGACGTTACGTGTACAACGTGCTTAGTCTGCCTTTCTCTTTTCTCCTCCTGAATATGGATTGCCCAAAAATTGAGTTTGTGTGTTTTTTACTACTCTCCTTGTTACTCTTCATCGATTTTGAATTCGTATCTATATATATCGTACATATTATTACGCCGCACAAAAATATTTTCACATAGAGGGTGTGAAGGAATTATATATTTTCCTCCTAAACTAATAAAAACAAACGAGATATCCACTAGATGGCAGATATCTTTTTGTGTTTTTACTCATAAGTTTACTATTCAGTAGAACCTCCATTCGTGGCAGGAGCAGCTTGAAAGACAACTTGCAGTAACTCAAAAGCTCTGTATTGAACTGCATATTCAAAACAAAGCTTCAATTTCCTCCACCTGTCTGGGGCTACTAAATCGAATTGTTACAGATTTAAAGAACGCTTATTTGTTTTAGTATCATCCTTCAAGGACTGTGTAATATTGTTACGATGTTTAGATAATAGACTTTTCGTCTCCAGATGTAAAATTTGATGTTCTTGAGAAAGTTTTAGATTCAAAGCACTTTCATGCATGAAAGCAACCTGCTTCTGTATAGAAAAGTTTTAGAGTTTTTAAATATAGAAAAGATCTACTTTGTCAAAATTTTATACCAAAAATAAACAATGCTTTAAAATTTTCCGATCCTATAATCTTCGTAATTATAACAAAATTAATTTTGGTGGTAACAACCGTTTAACTGTACAATTTTTTAATGAAAAAATCTGTGAAAATCTTCAATATTTCTTAAGAACGAGGTTAAATGATTACTTTTTGACCTATAACAATTCGATTTAGTTGCACCAGGATGTAGTAGTACCATATGCATGTCCTTCAAGAAATGGAGTTCAACATTGAGATTTTGATTTGATTTTGTCTTCCTAGCTGTTTGCTATCATGTTGTTCGTGACTGCAATTTAGAGATGACTACATATTTAATTTGTGCGTGTAAATATACAATAAGACACACTGCTAATCAGTACTTTCCTGTTTGTTTTTATTATGCTTTGTTTTTTTTGTTCAGCTTTTGTTAGATAATGTCAATTAATTTTTAACACAAAATAAATTATTGCACTTGTATAATGTTCAGATCTGGTTAAATATTTTTATTTCGTTCTTAATAGAAGGAAATAAGAGTATATTACAATAAGAGAAATACAGTAAATTACTGTCATAGGGTGATTTTTGACAGAATATCGCTGACTTACTAAATTTCTGGCTAAGATATCAAATTATAAAATAATACATCACAGAAAGCGTGAATGGAATAACACACTTATACCTTTTGTTAAAGGTTTTCTTATAAATAAGTACAAATATTGAAACCAGAAGAGTTCTACTAGATTGTAGAGTGATAGAAGTAAAAACAGCTTTGTCCCTATATCTCTGATTTACATAATACGATCCCTTCTGCCTAGCTACTATACTATTATTATTTTACCTTATTTAAAGAAAAGACAGCCTTTTAGTTGCTGTCTTAAAGATACAATATACTTTTAAATAACATATTAATCATGTTGATTTTCAAGAGTAGTTGGACATTTAATTAATAAACTGATTAATGAGTGTGCATAGACCAAAACAGATTGCTGATATAGAATACTACAATGATCAAACCACAATATGAAATGGGAAAACAAAACTAAGATCTGTCAACCGTAACAAGCGATCTACGTCAGAGTCAAAAACCCAAAGATGTGAAATTTTGTGAAATCTTTTTCTCGAAGAATACTACAAGTAAGATATACCCTACCTTATGTTAGCCAGGCAATTGAAAGTTCTCTTCCTCGGCTAGGTGGTTTAAATATTTTCTTAGAAAAGAAAAACAAACAAATGCGATGACTAAAATCTTAACGTCAAGAATAATTTCATTAACTGGAATACTCAAAAGATGATCCTTTTTTTCAACAACAACAGGTTACGGATAACTTATCAGCATCAATTACACTAATTATATAAATGAATGAAATTTGTTTGATTTGAGAATAGTTTTGAGAGTGCGGCTAGTTTGTCAGTTGTGGATGTATTAGAGTTTAGATAGTTTCGGTGTTAGTCTCTAGTGAGATAATTTGAGAACAGATCATTATATCATAGGGGATATGAATCTCATTTATATACTGAAAAATACCCATATTATAACATAGCTCAATTAAAAAGAAAGCGTGATTATGTATAAAAAAAGTAATTACCACCACCTTTACCTTCAGCATAGAAAATATATTATAAGTTCTTTATTTATGCATTTGTGCTTTGATCTGTTGTATTAATTACACACTCGAAGTGTACTTTTCCATTGTCCCATTATATTGGAATAATTTATTATATATATCTGTGTATAATAAGATTTTACATGAATACGGGAAATAACAATTATTGATCTAACCACAATATGAAATGGGAATAAAAGACTAAGATATTTCAACAGTATCAAGCAGTCTTCGTCAGAGTCAACTGAGTTGAGCTTTGACTCTTGTTACGAAGACCGCTTGTTACGGTTGAAATATCTTGGTCTTTTTTCCATTTCATATTGTGGTTTGATCATATTTGTGTATAGGTTTAATACATTCATATCCTAGTTGGCTTACGTCTTCTAGCATTATCGCTTTCTTTCCTGAAGACGACTGTTAAATACGATAAATATTGAGAGTGAGTCCTACTGTCAAGTTTTCATTCATCTTCCGCGTCTTCTTTTTTTAAAATGTATATATTTAAGACTGTTAAATATGTAAAATATTGAGAGTGAGTCCTGCTGTCAATTATTCATTCATGTGTCTTTCTGTTTTCAAAATGTGTATATTTAAGACTGTTAATACCGTTAAAATATTGAAAGTGAGTCCTACTCTCAAGTGTTCATTCATGTGTCTTTCTGATTTTAGAATGTATATGTTTAAGACAAACTACTGAAGTAGAAAATACCAGAAATATCAAACTCTTTAATGAAGTTGACTATACAGCGGTATACTCGAGTGTTTGACTTCCGTATCACCTATTCTATGTTGGTCTGTTATTTGTTGATAACCAGTTGTGCTTGAATATTTATTTTAAATGTTCGTGATTAATTTTCAATGGTTAAGAGATATCCACAGTTAATCAAAATCCAATTAATATGGAAAATTTTCTTTAATATACCTTGAAAAAAAAAAGAAAGGGGATTCAGTTAAGTCGAGGAAATAACGGATAACTTATCAGCATCAATTACACTAATTATATAAATGAAAGAAATTTGTTTGATTTGAGAATAGTTTTGAGAGTGCGGCAAGCTTGTCGGTTGTGGATGTGGATGTATTAGAGTAATATGTAATATGTAAACAATATGTAAACTTGAGTGGGCGTGTGAGAGAGATGATAAATTCAGTATGAAATATTGAGAAAAAGGAACAATGAAGTGGACATGTCAAAGTAGCGAGTTCAAAGAAAGAGAGAAATGATAACCCTGGCTGTTAGAAGATGAAAATATAATTTATTTTTTTTAAATGAAAAGAACACTTCAAAAGGAAAAATATATAAATTGTACGTTAAAGCATATATTAGAAAGTCAAGAAATACAAAAATTGTTATAGAGATTTTTTTTATCAACTTATGTTAAACATATATATAAATCAAATAAGTAATGTTTTTATAAAGAAACAATATAAACGAATAAAGCTTTTGAGTGGTTGCAATTCAATAACAGAGATGAAGGCTACAAACAAAACTCTAAGAAAGTTATTGTAAAAAGTATATAGTTATATAATGAAAAATATGACACATTAATATTTTACATATTATTATACCTAAGTTCCATAATCAAAATTATCTTTTTATAACGATTAATATGTTATGTTATCACAGTTTTAAATTATAGTCATTAAAAGTAATCAAATTAGGAAGACATATAAATAATAACTTACTAAATAAACTTGATTATTTAGTGATTAGGATTTTGATCATTTTTGGTACAAAATTATAGTACTCCTTTTGTTTTGTTGAGAATATTCCTTTGGTAGGAATTCTTCAATAAAGAGCCAACCAACCAATGTTTTGTCCATAAGAAAACGTCGTTTAACGTGGAAACTTTTGTAGTTGATTTTTCTATGACTGCTAGTAAATAGATCTTAAACAAATTGCTATTCATTTTATATTGTGTAAATACTGCTTTTCATATTTTATGTATATAAATGTTTATGTATAGAGAGTATACAAGTATAAAAAAGACTGTATTTCAGAGACTTTTTGTATTCTACTTTACTTTTTAGAAAAATTACTTGAAAACCCTTTCTCAATTTTATTCTACCACCTCATACCCTGACACCTTGTGAGTGTTTAAACATCAAGTGACAGACCCGTGACCCCGACCTGCTCACTAAACCAGCTGGTACAGTATTTACCATTCTTCTTGTGACGGTCACAACAAATAGAAAACAATCTATAAAAAGGCTTCATTTAAGTGAACTTACACAAAACTGTTAACCTAGATTTCTATGCAAAACAACGTCATTTAACTCACATTTGTTCGTCACCAAGTTGAACTAATAAATGAAGTACATTATTTTAATTTTTATTTAATTTAATTTTTTAATTATTTAATTTATTCAATTTTATATTCCTTTTGTAAAATAAAATATAAAATCTCTTTTTGGATTTTTTTGACTCTTTACTTCATTTCAGTGGGTATAAAACTCGTGTTTAGATAGATTGCTAGCTTTAATTAGTTATTCCTTTTGAGTTCTAGAATTATCAAGTGGTATAATATACCACGTGAATAACCCTATAACCCTAGAGTTGTCGTGTGGTTAATCAAATATGTATGATTGCAGAGTTTCAGAGTTTAGGGTGATAATAATTTGTCAGCTCTACTGATAGAGAGACCTCAACCCATCTTGATTCTACTCTCCCATTAAACTTCCTACTCTCCAGTGTATCCAATCCAAAATGACCACATTCCAATTGCAACGACCATCTCTCCAACAATCCCTTCCATATGATTTAAACCGTTTATGCAATAACGCTCAATTTTATGGATGAAGAGTAATAAAATCTGGGAGTGCCACTCGCAGAACATTAAGTTAAGAAATTTTGAGACTTAACAAGGTGTGATATGAATCAATAAATATATATTGAACGGTTTTTATATATAAGTATAAAAAGACTGCCTAAGTGGAGAAATAAGTTATCATTTGATCTCAAGACTATAAAAGAAGACACAAATTCTACCGTGTCTCTATAGTTTTGACCTTCAACCACATTAAAAAGAATAATAAAAAGAACAGGGTAAAGAAATGAAGCATTCGCAGACTGATACAAATACTGAGGCTCAAAATGGTTAAAAATATATTACAATTACAAACAGCATAAAAAAATTGTATTTAAAGATTTAATGAAAATTAAATTAATAAAAAATATTAATTTATTAGATTAATAAAAAAAGATATTATGCAAAAACTCCATATATATATATATTATATATATATATATATATATATATATATATATATATATACCATGATAAACGAAAAACAGTCCGGCAGGACAAATAACAATTAAAATAAGCAGTGACACATAAACAGAAACACAACAAAGACTCACTTTTCAATATTTCGACCGTAATGGCGGTCGTCCTCAGGAGAAGAAGTGAATTGACGGAGGGACGACAGTCAACTGAAGAACTCACTGGGTGAGGGCTAAAGCAGTGCTGCCGCAAAGGAGACAAATAAAAAAGGAACTAGGAAGTCGAGAGCAAAAATAAAAAAAAAAAATGAATAAAAAATGTTTTTGAAAGGTAGAAAAAGGTTAAGAAAAGAAAAAATAAAGAAAATATATAGAACAATTAAAAAATAAAAAAATAAAAATAAAAAAATAAATAAAAAAAAATTAAAAAATAAATAAATAAATAAATAAATAACGATTTAAATTCAAGCCAGGTTTCGAGCGTGCCCCTAGGAGCCAAATGTGGGCTTCCTCAGAAGCTTTTAAAGTAACTTGTCTGTTATCACTGGGGAACAGACAGTCTGTTATCCCCAGTGATAACAGACAAGTTACTCTAAAAGCTTCTGAGGAAGCCCACATTTGGCTCCTAGGGGCACGCTCGAAACCTGGCTTGAATTTAAATCGTTAGTTATTTATTTATTTATTTATTTTTTAATTTTTTTTTATTTATTTTTTTATTTTTATTTTTTTATTTTTTAATTGTTCTATATATTTTCTTTATTTTTTCTTTTCTTAACCTTTTTCTACCTTTCAAAAACATTTTTTATTCATTTTTTTTTTTATTTTTGCTCACGACTTCCTAGTTCCTTTTTTATTTGTCTCCTTTGCGGCAGCACTGCTTTAGCCCTCACCCAGTGAGTTCTTCAGTTGACTGTCGTCCCTCCGTCAATTCACTTCTTCTCCTGAGGACGACCGCCATTACGGTCGAAATATTGAAAAGTGAGTCTTTGTTGTGTTTCTGTTTATGTGTCACTGCTTATTTTAATTATATATATATATATATATATATATTCGTCGTTATCAGCCTTTGGAGCGATTCACTTTTTTTCCTGAAGACGAGGACATCGAAATATAGTAGTGAGTTCAGTGGTTTCCTTTCTATGTGTTCTTTTTTAAATTCTGGTTTATATATATATATATAAATATATATATACGATAAACGGAAAAAATTCTGGATAACCAATAAAATAAAAAATCTGGAGTGGCCTACACTCTACTTTACTATAAGTAACTCAATGTCAAATTTCTTGAGTATATAAAACATAACGTATCATTTAAGCATAACATAAATATCTAAATGGGATATAATTATTAGCATTGCATTCGTGAGGTAGTACAGATAGTGATTGAAGGACATATCAATTTATAAGCTTATTTTTGTACATCACAAATAATTTATTATTTGCAAATAATTTCATTAGTATAACTACAGCAGTAATATCATTTTTGAAAAACCAATGTGAACATTTCTTGAAACGAAATATTATCCTACAAGAGAACATGGCTATTGGTCAAATAGCCAGTAGATTTCTTACATCGTTTACTTAACATCCTTCTACATTGAATATTAATGTAAAATTTTCAAATTTAAAACAGTAAAATACCCTTTTTTTTCTCTGAAAAACATCTTAAACAGCGAAGAAAATGTTGTTTTAAGGTGATTTGTTAATTAAAGATGTACGATAATTACAGTTATTAATCTCTAAACGAAAGATTTATATTTTGAATTATCTTTTACATTTTTGGTTTTTAACAGAATTATTATACTGGGAATTTTATGGCTTCTTAGTATTTAATAAGATCATTTTCCTTCCCCTTTGTCAAATAACATATATACGATTTTTTTTTAATGAGTGTTATCATTTACCTGCACAATATTATTCCTCTTACATCTCTTATAAGTCAATAATATATTTTCATTTTTCCATTAGAAACATCAATTTTATCTCAGTGGATTCGCTCAAAAAATTTCTAAGTCAATGTAAACAATGTAAAAAAATACAAAAAATTCGACAAGTATAGCAGGTGATCTCTTAGTCTAGGATAAACAAAGAGTTTTTATATCGTTATTGCTCTTTTCCGTAATTGAAACTTCATGATTTTTTTTTTATGAATTGCTAATTTTTTGTTCCATTTTTGTTCAAATTTTCATAATTTTTTAACGATCCATTTAGCGTCAAAAAAACATTTTCTGATAACACAAATCGTACTCTAACGCCCCTTTAGCGAATGTAATTTTACAAAAAAATATCGCAACTCATTGTCCATATAATGTTCTATTTATAGGCATAGTTTCATTCTTGTCCGTCAAACAGTATGGCTTGTATCGCTCTCACAATGTTTGAGATTGATTTATAAGTCAAAATTTTTACATTTTATTGAAAAAAAAATATTTCCTGTTGATATAAAATTTTGAATATATTTTTCGTTTGTTCCATTTGTAACCTCAAAGATAATGTCAAAATCTCAAAACTCTAGGGTTAGTAGTTTAGGAGAAATAAATGTTTTAAAAAAAACGGTTTTTGGCATAAAAGTGACTTTCTCATCATGCATAATTCTTCCCAAACAATAGGGATCTTCGTCTAAATGGGGCCCATTTTTGTGTAAAATATCAACTTGATCCATCAAAGATTCTTGACCGTAGCGTGGTAACAAGCAATGCTAACACACGCACCCACCCACGCACCCACCCACCCACCCACCCACCCACCCACCCACACACACACAGACATCATCGTAAAAGCTTCATAAAACGACTTCTGGGACCTCAAAACATGTACTTCCGTCAAAATCTCGAGATCGAATTTTTTCACGATCACTATACTTTACTTATAGTAAAGTAAAAATTCAAAGTAAAGACAAGAAACCTCACAGATAGACTCACTTTTCGATATTTTGACATACGTCGTTATCAGGTAGAAATAAGCACACTACTCGAGTGCTACCAACCAACTGAAGTATCCGGCGACATTAACATGTCTTGATTTTTGTTATATTTGTTAAAAATTCTTTCGTCGCTAATTTTTAAGGAAGAAGATACAAGGCACGTTTGTTTCACAGGATAGTTCAGCTGGCTGGTGCCACTCGAGTAGTGTACTTCTTTCTATCTGATGAAGATGGATGTCAAAATATTGAAAAGCCGAATACCTGATAAGGTTTTTTTATGTGTTACTTCAAACTAAATGTTATATATATTATATATTATCACAGTCTTTTATTTTGCGGTTTGAACAGTCATCAGAAGAGATATGAGAAGGAAACCAAGCGCACTGGTGCAGAGACAGTTGGAGAGTAATAATGTAATATTCGCGCCCGGTCACAAAGAACAAGGTAGACAAGAATCAATCTAAAATTATGCATACGATTTAATTAAAGTATTAACTTTTTAAACAAAGACCAGGTGTACTACGCGCACTGAGTAGCCAAATATGGGCTTCTTCAGAGCCTTGTAAAGTAAGATTATTTCTTTTTGTTTCTCTATTTGTATTTCCAGGCAAAAACTTAGATCAAATTATATAAATATTTAAAAAGGTCTGATGTTTATAAACAAAAGATGGTGAGGCCAAGGACAGGATTCTAAGGGGGGTGTTGGAGAGGTAAGAAGCAAAAGGGCATTGTTTATGACCCATTGCATACCAACATGCTTCCCCTACTTTCCTCTATTATTCTTGATACGGATACAAGTATGAATACTTTCATGTCATACAATCCACTTCTAGCATATGAATTGAAGCAGATATAAATAACTGATTAACTTTTTAAAACAACTTTCGATAGAACATAAATTTGTTTAAATTACATGGTTATTGTATTTAACAAAAAATATTTCAATTTAATCAAATTTTTAGGTTAAAGAGAGATTTTAATATAAGTAATTAGATTAATTCAACAAAACTTTTTCAGTCAAGTATATAAACCATTAATTTAACATTTAAATAACACACAGATACTACTATATATGGTATTTAGCATATATATAAGAAAATAATGAGAGTATGAGCCAATAAAGTATTTTTTCTTTCTTAAATTTAAAGTGAGAGTTTTACTTTTTTAAATCAGTTGAAGTACCATATCATGCTTTTTAAAGTAGTGGTTTATATCATGCATTGGTATTAAATTGATGAAGATTACACTTCAATATCTCCTTTTCATTTCGATGTATAGTGAATTAATTTATTATGAAATTTACTCAAATATCATATTCCATACATACGAGTTCAAAATCGAAGAAGAGTTTCATACAGAGTAAAGAAACACACTTACAAACTCAAATTTTTGATCAAATAGTCATCAGGAAAAATGAAAGGGAGAGAGAAACCATTTTGTAGGCGCAAAAGTAAGTACCTGCAAGTAGGGTTTTGTCGGTTTTTAAAAACTGGTTTTTTGGAGAAAATTATGAAATTCGAATTATGAGATTCGATATTTTTTAGTAGAAAATATCGGTTTTCAATGTATGAACAACACTTAAAAAAAATTTGAAAATGACAAATGTAGCCAAATGTACCAGATTGATGAAAACACTGATGCAAATGGTTTAGTTCTTGGAATCATATCGGTTCGATTTAATAATATGGTTATTATAAATATAATATGGTTATAAAATAATATGGTTAATAATATGGCTGTTATAAAAATATGAAAATATATTGTTTTTATTTATTGGAACCATTTGCTGAATAACACGTTTCACTATTTTAAAAATATTTACATTCTTATATGTAAAAATTATGCATAAATAAGGAATAATTGTTTTTAAAGTTATTTAATCCTGGTTAACTATTATTTCTTTGTTCTACTAAATTGCATAAAAAAGCTTTACTATCAATACAATTGAACAGTAAATAATTTCAGTCAAAAACTGCTTTTAATCACCCTAAATTTTTTTATAAAAATTCGAAACCGGTTAAAATCGGTTTTCTAAAATGTCGGTTTTTGTATAAAACCTACCGGCAAGTCGTAACGGGAACTTGTCGTAAGGGGTTACTTGACCTTGCACCTAGACCTTGACCTAGCTTTCTATCCCACTCTCTTTTCTCCTGAAGACTGATTGTTGACTGGCCAACCTCCTACTAGGTCTAGAGTTTAAGGACTACCACAGGATCCGTGAGGATTCGATCGTGCCCCTCCGAAGAGCGAAAATTTCCCGTTACCCCGGGAGCAGGGGTTTTAATGATATTTGGCCATCCGGACCCCACTGTGGGCAGTCTTGGTATAAGGGACGTAAGTAAAATAGAGAGATTAAAACCTCTCGTTGGCTAGCGCCACCTGGCCAATAAAATAATAAATTTAGAGGAGATCTTCCCTCGCTCTGTTGTTAGATGTAATGCTCGAAGGGGGTTACCATTCATTCCCACCTAGAGTCCATCAACGCCAAAAAGATAAAGCAACTGCCAGTATTCCAGCCCACTTAGCTGAGATCGTGTTCGTTCCTACAGGTAAAGGTTGGAGCTCTAGCTCCGCTAGATGCTAAGCAGGCATCCACCCGAGAAGAGACTGCTCCTCACGCAGCGGACTCACAAGAGTCTACCCCACCTGGGTGAGAACCACAGCCACTACGAGTCCGAGCTCAAGGGCGGGCTGGAGGGAAACTCTCCATGGGCCCCCGCCGCCCGTAGTACCGACTTATTTTAAGAGTTTTGGATCAAACTCCGGACTAAAGTCCTACTGAACCTGCTCAGCTGCAGGTAGGGTCAGTGGCCCTTATAGCCCCCGGTAAACCTTGCGCAGGAAAGACCAATGCAGCTTGCACCAAGGCTGCATGGCCCTGGGTAGTGGCATTAATGTAGCCCCGGTTCAAAAACTATGTGGATATTAAGCCATACAACATTATGAGTAAGACTGATGGCCCCACGTAGGGCAAGAGGTGACATCTTGTTAGAGTGTTTCCCATTCTGTGTTTTACTATTCTTCTTTTATTCTTTTACGTTTACCTAGTATTGAGCCCAGTTCAAATCGTCTTTCCGATTTTATAGTGGATGTTATATATATATATATATATATATATATATATTATCAATGAATGTATATTATTGATGAATACCATGTGCGGTTTATATATATTATATTTATTATATATATAATTATATATATATATATATTATATATAAACCGCACATGGTATTCATCAATAATATACATTCATTGATATATTGATATTAATGTATATTATTATTATTAATAAGTATTAATATATAAATATATATAATATATATATAAATATATAAAATATATTATATAATATATATATATATATATATTATAAAATAAAATATATATAAAAATATATATATAAATATATAAAATATATAAATAAGTATTAATATATAAATAATAATAAGTATTATTATTAATGATATATTGATATATTGATATATTAATGTATATTATTGATGAATACCATGTGCGGTTTATATATATATTATATATATATATATATAAATTAATAATCAACAATAACTCTTGATATAACATATGAAATAAACAACCACAATAAACAAATGTATATTAGATACAATGCTCTCATCAAGAGCATTGTATCTATCTAATACATATTTATTTATTGTGGTTGTTTAATTCATAATATATATATATATATATTGAAATCTACATAAGTGGTCAGGATATGGTATATGGTTGGCTGTTTCTTGACCAAAACTTGCTTTTTTTTTAATGTGTGGTGTAGTGGGTCCTTGAAGTTGTATTATTTATGGCTCTGATGAAATCCACTTACTTAGAGCATCTCTTCTATGAAGACACCTCTATCAACACGACCAGTACTAGGAGGGCTCACACTCCCTTAGAAAACAAACTGTTGCCATGTGATGTCAGCTTCTCTACTTGGAGAGCCCTCAGTCCGTTCTTGATTAGTGCTGTAGTCTTGTTACTGTGGTCCTGTTGAGACTGGTTTCTAAATAATGAAGCCGCTTTCGTTATGCCAGAAATGGTATAGGGCTCGTACTCCCTTAAAATATATGAATAATGGCAATAGACATTAGCCTCACTGTGTAGTAAGGTCTCATTTCTATTGCTTTAAGTGGTTGTTTGTGGGTTGTTCTGGATCAGACGGCTATTGATGATAACTTGTTTCATAAGGTGCTAGTCAGACCGAACGAGAGGTAGTAGAACGAAGAACTTCTAAAAGAGAAAAATCAGGATTATAGGGTCAACTACACATTAAAATACCATATAATCATATTTGGTGCAAAAAAAGAAATAATAAAGTGTAATAAAAACAATAAATATTAATTATATATATAAAAAAAATATTGATCATAAATAAAAAGGAAGAAAAAGTTCAAAAACAGGAGGGTAAGTAAAATAATTATATATAAAGATGTAAAAATGCTTCTTAAGAAATAACTTGAAATGATCACTGAAACCTCACAAAATACTGAAGAAGCAAACTTCATTTGAACCCTTACTAATGTATATATAACTTATAGTCTTAAGTTCAAATAAAGTTAATGAATCGGGCATAAGAGAAAAGAAATATACAAACAAATAAAACAGACAACACAGAAAGGAAAATATACAAAATTAAAGGAAATACAAGAGGTATTATCAGTGAATTTAATTACATAAAAAAATTCTAAATGCAATCACTGGACTGTTGAAATAGCTAATTCTAATCAAAAACGATTAATAGGATTAGGAAAATTAGTTTTTTTGCACAATAATACGCAAAGTAATACTAGAAAGATATCTGTCTCACGCCGGTCGGAATTCTAATTCTATAAAAAAATGAAGGTGAAACATACCTAGAAATGAAAGGTACTATTTCCAGCGGAATCTTAATTTAATTGTATATCAAATCATAAACTCTTTCATTGATATAAACTCTCCAAATAAACTGCTCTGTTATCCCTTAGGTAACATAGTCTTCAAAATTAATAAAAATAACAAAAACAACATTATTGAGTAAATAAGAATAGTTAATAATAAGTGTTTATTATTAATGAAATAAGGGCCACAAATTTAAACTGCATGTTGTAATTCAGAATATCAGAAGGGACATTCCTGTCAATTAAATATGATATAAAATACGGGACAAGCTCTCAGGTTTCATTGAATGTGACAACAACCGCGTCTACCCGTATTAGCATGGAATTACAGCAGGAATGACGTTTTATCTAACTGGATTTAAACACTAAAGAGAAAAAATGTTTATATAGGTTTACATTTATTAAATACATGCATTTGGTTTGCTTTAAATAAATAGCTGTTTGGTTTAAAAAACAGATTAACTAAAATTTCAATATATTGAAATATAATATAAATATAATATATATAATATTATATAATATATTAATTTATTATATATATAATAGCACATGTAATGATAAGATAACTGTTTTGTTGGTCCGGTGTTTGAAGCTAGCCTTGAGTAAGTAAGATTTTTGAATTTTTATGTTGAATATGATGTAGATAAGGTAAATGTCCATTGTTTTTGGGTTCTAGCCCTGATGATGTGTTAAATTAAAGACGAAACTTTGACAAAAAGATGATTTCACATATTTTATCCTGACCAAATTCCGAGAAGAAGGAAAGTATATATGTAACAATATATCAGTCAATTGTCCTTCTTGGCACAACGTCACGATTTTTACAGCCCGGAGTTTCTTTCTATGTATCCTACTTTCTATTTTATTAAACAAAAACACTTAATAATTTATAATTCATTTTTTACACAGTAGTTTAGAGTAATTCAGACAAACAAACCCTAAAGAAAAAATACTTACAAGTAATATTTAAAAGGAAATATACAGTTAATTTCACATCAGTAGAGGGTAGACTCCTTTACAGACAGTCGACACTCCTTTCATTCAGCATACTCAAGCTCTGCAGATGAACTCCAACTCCTCAGAAACAACTACCCTCCTTGTCAACAGCTCAGCCGAATGTAGCCTCCAGGATAATATCAGTTTCCAAAACTGTTTATTTGACTTCATCACATAACTCAACCGAAAACTCTGCTTGTTTTTCCCTTCATTAACTGTTGAAAACTTTTTCTCTGGATACCACTGCTAATTTCTTTTTCTTTTCTCAAAATTGATGTCTGATTAACATATAAAGAAATAAAATATTCTTAAAAACAATTGGCATCCTGAACACAGAAATTCGTATCAATATATATATATCCACTCAAAATTCGAAAAAACGATCCAAACTGGACGCAAATCAGTTCAAAAATGAAGAAAAGCAACACACAGAGAAAGTGACACACTTACAAAACTCAAATTTTCGGATGATCCGTCTTCAAGAGAAAAGAGAATGGGCGACCAAGAACGCCCATTCTCTTTTCTCCTGAAGACGGGTCATCCGAAAATTTGAGTTTTGTAAGTGTGTCTCTTTCTCTGTGCGTTGCTTTTCTTCATTTTTGAACTGATATATATATAATTATATAAGGACAGAGAGAGCAAGGAATAAAGTTTATCTGGAGTAAAACTATATAGCAAAAATATTATTAAATTTGTACTGCTGTATTGCAATATTTATATTTAAATTGAAAAGGGTGTATATGATCAAGGCAGGAAGGACATCATATTGATATTATGTCATTTCAAAGTAAACGAACTGCAATGTCAGATTTATATTCCCTCTCCTACATACATTCTGCCGAGAGGTTTTATAAACTTGGGTTATTTCTATATTTATTTCATTTGTTTTACTCGCTTTTCGTCATAATTACCTGAACAATTATTTTAATGTATTTTGAAAATATACTTACTTTTGACTTAATTGAAAAGGGTTTTTATTTTTTAATATCTTTTTTCATAGTAATATTAGATAAGTCTAAATTGTGAAAGTAATTACACATTTATGTGTGTTTCTGTGAGCGTGAAAATTATATTTGAGAGGGGATCGAATAATTGGTAAAAAATAATTCATTTTTTTATTAATAAATAATACTAATTTTATAAGAAATAAATCTATAGTGAAGCGAGTGAATTAGAGTGGAATGAGTGAAATCAGAGAAGGAAATGAGATATAGAGATTAATGGAGATAATGAAATGGTAGGATTCCAAAAAAAGGAGCTATAATGACTGAGAAAGAGAGTCAGAGTGAGAGACAAAGAAAGTCAGAATGAAAGCGAGAGAGACAACTCAAGATAAATATTAGCTGGACAGTGAGACAGACAGAGAGATTTCAGACTGAACTTTGCTTTAAAAACTTTCTATTCTTTTTTAATGGTTATTGTTCGAAATTTAATTTTTTATTCTCTTGAAATAATCTATTATTTTTTTTCATTTTTCTTGAGATCGCATTTTTGATAGTGCAGCTATATTGTGTAGTTTTATTTCAGAGTACTGTCTGGTATATTAAATAACTGAGATTTTCCGTTGGACCGCACTTTATGCTGCTTTTAAATGGTTCTCTGAGGAGGCTCACATTTTGTTTCTCACGAAGTCCGCTTCCTCTTCCCTTTTTATTTATTTGTATATTTTTCTTTTTATGTTATATTTAATTAACTTTTATTCATCCCAAAAATACTTTGCTTTTATTAACCTTATTCTGTTTACACATTTGTACATTTCTTTTCTCTTCTTACATATCTGAACATATAATTCTTAATATTTTCATATATAGCTATCAATTTGGTTCATATGTGTGACAGATTATAACATCACTTTTCATTGGACTGACCTATAACATCTGTATCAATTATATATTCTTCTAAACTTGATGGCTGATTAACTACTATTCCAAATATCAATCGCAGCCAATGTTTTGTATGCCGAATATTATTTTTAATATTTTATTTCTGACAACCATCAATTTTCTGATATAACTTGTCAAAGTTATATACACATACATCAAAGTTTCCTTATCTTGAACACTTATATACTACATTTTTTTTTTCTTTATCGAGGTTTGGTCTACTGTGAAACAATCATCAACAAAACAACTCAGACCAACATTTTGTCTATAATTTTAAATATCTTCAGAGCAACTTCAACAGGCCTTTCATTGACATTAATACAGAATTAATTGGCATAACATGAAAAAAAATAAGTTAAATTGTTTATTATTAAGAATTGTTACATTCTTTAGCAAACTAGAAATACCGAAATAATGAATAATCAAATAAATAATGTAACATATTTTTTTTTCATTTCATCATCATTTCTTCTGAAATTATATACTAGTAGCTTTAAAGATATTCTTACGAGTGCAGTCAGTTATTATGTGGTACGTACTCACTGTAGGGTAAAAAGGTAATGAAATGGTTTCCACATATAAAAATTTAATGGTATAAACAACGCGTTTTGA
The DNA here is from genome assembly GCA_026182355.1 of Hermatobates lingyangjiaoensis. Classification (NCBI taxonomy): domain Eukaryota; kingdom Metazoa; phylum Arthropoda; class Insecta; order Hemiptera; family Hermatobatidae; genus Hermatobates; species Hermatobates lingyangjiaoensis. Next base: position 26,525 of record JAPFBL010000026.1, read on the forward strand.
ACACGTGGAGTTCTTGTATTTTTTTTAGTTAATGCGTAGTTCGAAACGCGTTGTTTATACCACTAAATTTTTATATGTGGAGACCATTTTATTACCTTTTTACCTTACAATATATATATATATATATATATATACAAACACTTTTTCTTTTTCTCGGAGTTTGGTCAGAGTAAATATATGGAATCACCTTTTTGCCAACGTTTCGTCTTTATTTCAAGACATAACCAGTAAAAGTCAAGGTTATGTTGACATTTTCCATAGTGAAAGAATTCAATATGATATTAATGTATATTATCAGTTTAGTTAGTGTTTAATAATTGTTTTTGATCTTTTGATAATTTAAAAAAAATTAGTTAAAGTGATAATTATCCTTGAAAATGGTCAGAGTTGATCGAAACGTCGGAATGAGTGTAAGTAACATTATGAATAAAACATTTGGTGAATTGGTGTACATTTTATCTAAAAGATGGAAAAATTATATTAGAAAATTAGAAAAGTTGTGCAAAAAACGGATAGATTAAAAATAACCCAGACATTTAATGAAACGTATATATATATATAGTATATATATATATATATATATATATATATTCAATATAGACAAAGAAACATAGAGAAATCAAAAGAACACACTTACAGTCTCTAATTTTCGGTTTGAACCGTCTTCAGGAGAGATAAGAGAGGGAAACCAAGCGCACTCGTTCAGAGACAGTTGGAGACTCTGAACGAATTGAATATGTCTTATCTCTCCTGAAGACGGTTCAAACCGAAAATTAGAGACTGTAAGTGTGTTCTTTTAATTTCTCTATGTTTCTTTGTCTATATTGAACTATATTTGTCCGTTTTGGATCGTATTTCCAACAAAAAAGTATAATTTCTCTATGTTTCTTTGTCTATATTGAACTATATTTGTCCGTTTTGGATCGTATTTCCAACAAAAAAGTATATTATATATTATATTATATATTATTATATATATATTATATTATAAAATTATATATATATTATGTAATTTTTTTGAGGGTTGAGGTCCAATGATTTTAAACTAGTCCTTTTGCCGACGTTTCTGACATATATTTATGTCATCTTCAGGGCTACAGCATGATTGTTTTACAATTAGCACCACTATTACTACTATTTGGTAATTTAATACATTTCAATATGTACAGTAACAAAGAGGAATTTATTGATAAATCAGTTATTTCGACTATGGATTTTTTTTTTATACATATTGACATAAGGATATTGTCATTGAACCTCAACCCTCAAAAGAATTACATCATATAAATATTGGGTCAAGAACACACATCATGATATATATATATATAATATACACTTTTTCGTTGGAAATACGATCCAAAACGGACAAATATAGTTCAATTTAGACAAAGAAACATAGAGAAATCAAAAGAACACACTTACAGTGGGTCTTCAACCGTCTCTGAACCAGTGCTCTTGGTTTCCCTCTCTTATCTCTCCTGAAGACGATTCAAAGCGAAAATTAATAGAACAAAAATTCTAAAGTCGATATTAACTTTTTTTTTGTATCTCTATGATATTTTAATGCTTTTGTTCTCCTTAAGAATTTATATTTAAACATACATGAGCGTGTATGGAAAATTGTATCACCATTAGAATTATATACTAATCTTTATTTTTTTAAAAATATTACATTTGATATGAAGAAAGAAATTTATTTTCATTATAAGTAATTTTATGAGTTCTTTCTAAGGGGCTTTCCAATTGGCAAGATGAATGGAAGGCGCTAAGAGGGCTGTGAAAGAAGTAAAATGCAGCACGTCAGATAAACGAATGGTGTTATGGCAGATCGTTTAGACGAGGGGAATGCCTTCGCACAATTACTAAACATACATCTGTTATTTTTCTCAGAAAGCAACTAGCTTGGCTTGTTATCCTGGTATCTCATATTCTCCTGACTAAATGGAAGAAAGAAATTCATATATCATTACCTAAGTAATTTTATGAGTCTACTTAACTATAGTGAAGGCTTACAATACTTTTGGCAATTATGATTTATTTTGGAATTCGCTAAGAGGGCTGTGAAAGAAGTAAAATGCAGCACGTCAGATAAACGAATGGTGTTATGGCAGATCGTTTAGACGAGGGGAATGCCTTCGCACAATTACTAAACATACATGTGGGTTATTTCTCAGAAAGCAACTAGCTTGGCTTGTTATCCTGGTATCTCATATTTCTCCTTACTTAAATGGGAAAGAAAAATTCATATATCTTACCTTATTATGGTCTACTAACTATAGTGAAGGTTACAATACTTTTTCAATTATAATTTATTTTTTAATTTACATTAAATTGTTTTATACCAGAATGATTTAATGTCTTAAAACAACAAATAATGATCATTTACTGGGACTATTGAATGATTTATTCTACGCCACAAATCCAATCAATCGCCGATTTATTTTTACACAACTAATTTGAGTAATTTTGTTGAGGAGTGATTGAAATGGAGTCCAAATTTGTAAGCAAAACTGTTACTTATTATAAAATAAATGTCATTTTTAGACAAGCCATAGCTGGACGTTCTGCTGGTAGTACTGGCCATATTTGGAGTGGTGAGATTACTATTAGGAAAATAGAACTCATAAAAATTATATTTATGTTATCCAATCATGACCTTTCGACCTCAATCATGAATTGATTTAAAATGTTAAAAATCTTGAACCTAACAATCCGATAAAAGGTGAGACGAGTATTCTACAGGAGTGTTTAAAATACTGGTGTACGTTTTGCCATTTTAGAATTGTAGAATATTAACGCATATTACAAGTTAATTACAATTAGAATTACTCTATGAAATCAAGAGGGTGTCAGGAACAATGATATATGTTTAAGGGAAATGAGATTTTCTGAGAGTGTAGTTCTAATAGCCTCAAACACAAGAGACCTAGAAAAAAAATGATCAATGATCAATAATAATCCGGAAAAAAGAAGAAACTTGAAATGAATTTAGAAACAACTGTCTTAATGACAAACGGTTACCAAAAAGAAATCAAACTGGAAATAGGCAATTATTTGTCGTTAATGAGGACGAAGTGATGTACCCGGGCCAATTACAAACTCCGTTTTATATATATATAACTTAAGTTATAAACTTAAGTCAGTAAGAATTCTGTAACACTGACAGGTGAACAACAACAACATTTAAACAAATCCATTCTACACTTTTTGAAAGTTATAAATACTCAGATGATATAACAAAAAAAAATTGACATTAAAATTTCTATAAAATACAGTATGTGTTTCCAGATTTTCTCTAAAGTGCATTGCCTCCAAAAGTTTTAAATCCAAACATATGCAAACAATTCTTTTTATATATTATTGCTTACTTAGTCAGATAACTACATATAAACAGTCATCTACCTGAATTTCACCAAAATTGAATGAACTATAACTATTTTCTTTATTAGTAGCTCAAACACAGCAACAGCCGCCTGTTCAATACGTAATATAATATATTTCATAATTTCTTACCACCAGTGCTATCATGATTTGCCTCTGGCCAATTTATATACTAAATATATAAACATATGCAGAAAAATCACAAACAAATATTATGCAATCAATTAAGTATAAAACTACAAGAAAAAAGGTAACAGTAGAAATAAATGCTCTGAAGTCTTTCACTTTACGTCATCAGAGAGTAAACAAAGTACGATCAAAGAAGCTCTTTTTACTTTGTTTGCTTTCTGATAACATAAAGTGAAAGGTCTCAGAGCATTTATTTATATTGTTTTCCTTTTTCTTGTGGTTTTATACGTCATTTATGTAAACTAAATTTACAGAAATAACATACATAAAAGAAATTACAAAAGTCACTACTAAATTTTGATTACGTCGCCAGCAGGTAGTAAAATTTGAGTTGCTTCAAAGAAAAGTCATTACAGTTTGTGCGTATATATATATATATATATATATATATATATATATATATATATATTATAATCACTAATTTTTTGTTTGAAACGTCTTCAGGAGAGATAAGAGAGAGAAACCAAGGGCACTGATTCAGAGGCGGTTGGGTCTCCAACCGTCTCTGGGAGAAAAAACAAGTGGTCATCGTCAGAGCTAGATTTTTGACTCTGACGAAGAACGATTATTATAGCTAAGATCTTAGTCTTCTTTTCCTATTCCATATTGTGGTTTCATCATATATACACATATATATATAACACACACACATAATATATATATATATAGATGATATGATATATATATATAAATAAAGATTCACATAAACACGTGAAACAACAATCAATGATCAAACCACAATAAGAAATGGGAAAACAAGACTAAGATCTTTCAACCGTAACAAGCGGTCTTCGTCAGAGTCAAAACCAACTGACCTCAGTTGGTTTTTGACTCTGACGAAGACCGCTTGTTACGGTTGAAAGATCTTAGTCTTGTTTTCCCATTTCTTATTGTGGTTTGATCATTGATATATATAAATATATATATATAAGGAAACCCTGTCGTTGTGTTTCCGGCGTGCTTGTTCTCCTGAAGACAGATCATCCGAAAATTTGAGTTTGTAAGTGTGTCTCTTTCTCTGTGTGTTGCTTTTCTTCATTTGTGAACTGATTTGCGTCCAGTTTGGATCGTTTTTTTTGAATTTTAAGTGGATATATATATATATGCTATAATGCCAGATTAGCTATTGAAAAAGACGAGCCAATCCCTGTTGCGTATTACTTTAGACACTTCTTATTGGTTGTGGGTGTTTTTTCGTTAAACACCTTTCTCCTTAGCACACTCCATCTGCTTGGCCGCCTCAGCCTTCACTACAGGGGAGGGCTCACAGTCCCTACTTAATTTTCCAATAGAGTTGGCGTCCTTGCTTGGAAGTGTACCTCGTCGAACTCGGTGTTTCCTATGGGCTTAGTGGATTTCATTAGATACTGGTTGTTGGTGTTTTCTGTAGATTCTATTGTTGTGGGTGTATGGAGAACCATCTTTCCTCTTCGGTTTCCTCGAACGCTTCCTCGTTCCTAGGAAGGCGCCACTCATTCTTTAAGAAAACACTGCAGGAAAGGCTCTAACGACAAACGCCAGACATACTCAAACTTCAACCCATAATGCCCATAGCCCGGACCAGATTCTTACGAGGAACTCTTCTACGTGAGGACGCCTATGCCATTCCTGCCCTCTGTGAAACTAAAGTAGGGACTGCGAGCCCTCTCCAGGAAGGGCGGCGGAGGCGGCCAAGCGTACGAGGAAACCGAAGAGGAAAGATGATTCTCCATACATCCACAACAATAGAATCTACAGAAAACACCAAAAACCAGTAATCTAATGAAATCCACTAAGCCCATAGGAAACACCGAGTTCGACGAGGTACACTTCCAAGCAAGGACGCCAAGACCTTCATCCAACTCTATTGGAAAATTAAGTAGGGACTGTGAGCCCTCCCCTGGAGTGAAGGCTGAGGCGGCCAAGCAGACGGAGTGTGCTAAGGAGAAAGGTGTTTAACGAAAAAACACCCACAACCAATAAGAAGTGTCCAAAGTAATACGCAACAGGGATTGCCTCGTCTTTTTCAATATATATATATATATTGAAAAAGACTATAGTAATAATGATATATAATTATAGTATCTTACTACAGTTAAAATTTAAGAGTAGAACATACAGATCTCTTTGTCCATTAGTGTTTAAACAAATGAACTTATTGTTTTGTGTAAACTTTGTAGAGAGAAATTTGTTTGAAAACAATAAAGTTAGAATGACAATAAAGACCATGCAACTAATGCTAACGAAAACATAAATTTCATTTTTTTTTTTTTAAATACTTCTACAAAACATAACCATGAATATCTTTAATTAATTTCCAATTACTCTTGAATAAAATTTCCTTCAAACATAAGTGTTTAATAATTCTATTTTTAATTTTAGATGCCATACATATATCAATAGATATTGATATTTTTAATTTTATAATTTCTTTTCAAAGCAAGTTATTATTCTTTAGAATTGTATATCTCTCTCGAATTTGTTTTAATATATAATAAAAATAATTTAAATTAATTAAACAATAATTTAATTAATAATTGTTATTTATTTATTTATTTATAATTAAATTAATTAACTTAATTTGTTAAAATATATATTTCAAACTTTATTTTATCTAATCAACGGTATTTATTAAATATTAATACTAGGAAATATTTATCGGTAATGTTATTTTATAAATCAACTGATTTGGAAGCTGTGACAAAAGAGAATAGGCTCGTCATCATTTATTCATTTCTTTATTTTGAGAAGTATCCAAACAAGATGTTTGCCAACTGTAGTTCCAAGTATTTATAATTATTAAGGGCTATTAATTATAGGCTATTCATCTTTTGGCAAAATGTCCAGATTGCATGAAGCCTCGAAGACATCAAACAATTGTCTAAAGATCCAACCATCTATTATAACAAGCTTTTGTACAAGCTCAATCGATTCGAATACAAAAAAAAATTCTTGAAAGATGACATTTTTTAATGTAATTTATCAATTTTTCATTAAATAGAATGGAATTTTCTATATTGATGAAAAGTTAGGCTATACTACATATGTTCACCATCACTTTGTCGAAGATATAGTAGCATAAGTTTCTTTTATACATGTTATAAAAGGGGGGGGGGGGGGGCAAACTTTTTGGCTCGCGGGCCACATTGACTTTTAATTTTTTACAGATGGGTCGCAGTGAAAGATAGATCTCAGTCAATAGACACAATCCATGTTTTTATACTTTTCCCTCGTTTAGAATAAATATGTGAAATAAAAAATTCAGAGTAATTCAATTATAAATGCCGTACAAAACCAATTAAGATACTACTACGTCTTCAAAAAAATAAATAGATAAAGAGAAAAAATAATGTATGTCCAATATTTTTCAATAAAAAAAATTTAACATTGGCAACTTTCCGATCATATTTTGTTATATTCTATGACCAAATACTATTGTAGATATTAGCAATATGTCTAATGTATGTCATAATAAATTAATATGTATTATTATGTATTATATAAATTACATATTTCATTTGGAGAAAACGAGAGGTATTATTTTGGATTGTAAGTTAGACTGGGGAATAACTGTCATATTTTGTTAGTTATCAGTCTGAAAATGTCTTTCACAAACTGTAATCCTTTAATAAATCTTTTTGCAAATAGCCGAAATGGGTGCACAGATATGAAAATTTGATGACAAGGAATGAATCTTATACTAATACCGCGTAAGCAGTAACTTTTATAGTATTTGAATTACTTTAGCGCATTTTAGAACGTGTTATTTATAAATTCTTCATTTAGAAAGTCTTATTTCCACCTCCTAATATCCAGGTTATCCTCACTGGATAATTAAACATCATTTCTTACTTTCTTTATATTTGTGATTTTGTCTTGATCATCTGTATACTTAAATAATATCATGCGGCCATAGCTTTCATGACTTTGATTAGTTATATTACTGTGGCTGCAGCGATCAATAATATAATTATATTAAATGTATGAAATAAGTTCTACTTTAAAGATAGCATTTTAGATAAATTAATTGTAAGGAACAGCAATCACTTTCAAGATATTGTTTTAAGGAGAACCTTAAATTATCATTTTAAAAGCTGAGAATAATTCCATAAAACTATTGAATTTGTTTTTTTAAAAATTTGTTTTGAGTCTATTTTATAATTGCAATATATATATATATATATATATACGAGTTCGAGATTAACAAAGAGCAACACACAAAGTAGGGAAACACACTTACAGACTCAAATTTTCGGGTAATCCGTCTTCAGGAGAAAAGAGAATGGGAGACCAAGCACGTTGTAGGCGCAACGGCAAGTAACCAACCCGGCAACCGCCAGTGCTGTCAACCGTACCCGGTCTTAAAGTATAAAATTAGGAAAAGATATAAACAGAAACTCAGATAAGCAGTACTGGTTGGGTAAAACTATAAATAGGTGAAAAATTATAAACAATATAAGATGAAAACAAAGTATAAGAAACAAAAATAATGATAGAGAAAAGAAGAAAAAATAAATACAATACAAAAAACTTGCATTGGTTGTTTTAGTAAATAAAAGATAGAGACTGAATAAAAGGGTAAGTATGGGAAACTAGTTAAGAATAAGAATTTAGAAAAATAAAATAGGATAAAACAAACTAGTAGTAAGTGAAGAAGACAAAATAGATATAAACAAAATATACGAAAGAGGAAAAAAGAAATAAGTACTGGAGAATAAAGAATACTGGAAAAAAAGTACAAAAAAAAAAATTATCTTTTAAGGTTAAGTCCAGGTGCACTGCGCGCCCCGAGCAACCAGATGTGAGCCTCCTCAGAGGCTCTAAGGGTCACGGTATTATCACCAGGGGGAATCTGACTCAGAATCTGCACACTGAAGCAGTCGTTAAAAGACAGACCGTGGGATTTGGCATGTATGGCGACAGGTAAATTGGAGTTGTTGTTAACGGATGTTCTATGACCGTTCATACGGAGGCTGAGCTTGTTAGAGGACAGTCCTACGTAGAACGCATCACAACGAGTACAGTCCAATTTGTAAACACAATTTTTGGATGTACATGAGCAGTCCTTAGCAACAGGGAAGGACTGGTTATGGGAAGATGGAGTGAAGTGTGAAAGGGGGTTGAGAAGCGGACAGGTCAGGCACCCCCGCCTTTCGCAACTCTTAGCGCCCACAGACGGGTGGTTGACGCGCCTGGACGTCAAGTCTCTGTGGGAAAAGAGGTTGCCAAGGTCGGGGGAACGTCTATATGAGAGGTGGGGTTGGCTGGGGAAAATAGTCGACGTGGAAGGAGAAGAGGATAGGATGGGGAACAGATCTTTGATTATGCGTTTGAGTTTGTGTATACCGGGGAAGAAGGTAGTAACAAGGAGGGGAGACTCATTCACCGGGGAAGTGGAGGCGGAAGGAGGGTTGACGGATAAATTCGCAGGGATCAGTCTTCTTTCCAGTAACGATGGCGGATAACCACGCTCCAGGAACTTGGTTCTGAGGGAGTTGAGGTGCAGGTTCTTCTGCTGGAGTCGGTTGCAAATACGGTGGATTCGGATGGATAAGGATCTGGGGATAGATTTCTTTATGTGGGGAGGGTGACAACTATTAAAGTGAAGGTACTGGTGTGGGTTTGAGGGTTTAGAGTGAAAGGAGGTAATGAGGTTGTTGCCCTGGAGGGTAATGTCAATATCAAGAAAGGTAATAGAGGTGGCTGAAACGTTGTGGGTATAAGAAACAGAAGTGCAGAAAGTTCTAAAATTCAGAAGGAAGGAGTCAAGTTCGGAACTACCGTGGGGCCAGATGAAAAATATATCGTCAATGAAACGGGTGTAAAATAAGGGGAGCAAGTGGTAAGAGTGAAGGAAACTATTTTCTAAATGTGCCATAAAAAGATTCGCGAAAGAGGGAGCCATCCTGGTTCCCATGGCAGTTCCTCTGACTTGCAGGTAGAAGTCATCTTTGAATCGGAAGGAATTATGTTTGAGGACAAAGTCAGTTAGGGAGATTATAAAGTCAGTCGAGGGTAAATGGGGGAGAGGTCTGGAAGTGAGGAAGTGTCGTAAGGACTCTAAGCCCTCATCGTGTTTGATAACGGTGTAAAACGAGATCACGTCCATCGTCACTAGGAGAATGGGATGGGGGTGGATGTAGGAAGGGATAGGTTTTTGAGGAGTTCCAGAAAGTGGAATGAGTCTTTACAGTAGGAGGGTTGGAGTCTTACTAAAGGTTGTAGAACTGAGTCTACGAAGGCTGAAATCCTTTCAGTAAGACATTTATAGGATGAAACAATAGGTCTTCCAGGAGGGGGATTGTCGGGCATGTGATAAGGTTTGTGTATTTTGGGGAGGATGTAGAATATGGGACATCGGGGTGTGTTGGGGATAAGGAGCTTCAGGTCTTCATCAGTGAGACCCTCTGAACTGGAATAGGAACGGAGCAGGGTGACCAACTTCTTGTGAAAATTAGGTGTGGGATCGGAGGAGAGAGGTTGGTAGAACAATGGGTCTCGCAGCTGCCTCAGTGCTTCGCTTTCATAATGATCACGATCCATGAGTACAACCGTGGACCCCTTGTCAGCTGGCATAATTAACAGATTACTATTATTAACCAAGTTATTAATAGCCCTTCGTTCGGAGGGGGATATGTTGTCAGGGGGTCTAAGGCTATCAAGGAAAGAAGGCAGCTTCCGCATTCACTACTTTAATACTCGTCCTTTCCAGTCTCCTGACTATTTCTCTTAGAGTGGAGGGAATTTTCCACAAATGTTGTCCTAATGACATGTTATAACACTTTAGGCACTTGGTCACTGTTTAAAAACACTTCTGTAAAAATGTTGAATTATATAAAAATTATTAACTAGCTTTCAATTTTCATAAATCATCATCATATTATACTATAAACCTGAATATATTGCTATGAATAATATATGATATTCATACATTATTACAAATATTACCATATTTTGAAATATAAATATAAAAATTATTATTAAAAATATAATAATTCTTTTCAGAAACTTGCTGCCTGTTAAGTTTCTTTCTCTTCCTGAATAATTTATTTGTTATTGTATTTGAACTAAATAACATTTTAGGAAATTTGTTACATTGAAACACCAAAGGCAGTAGCTGTGGGTCTGACAGTTCTGTCAAATGCCTTTACCAACTGTGAGAGGATGCAAAGTCAGTTGCGAAGGAAGTCTTTCAGATCATAAATACATTTTATTCCAAGTAAAACTCACTTGAAGCCAAAAAATGATCAAACAAATCAATATCAATTAAAGACAAGACGAGGAAACTAGGGTATGTTTCACAGGCAAATGGATGATCAAATGTGGAATATTATAGGCAGAAATAATCTTGACAATAACTTGACGGAAATAATTCAACGAACACCAATACTAGACATCTTCATTTCTATCTTCTTTGGAAAGGTTATTAAAGCTTTGAAACTCTCCTTTCCTGATGTACACTAAGAAGCAGGGAGTATCACAAACCAGTAGGAACCTAAACTCGTTATCGAAACGTGTTATATCACTGAAGGAAAGGGCAATTTCTCTAATAGTAATTCTTCTATACAGGAAGTGCAATAAGACTTGATACCAAACCTTACAAATATTAGATAATGTATACATAAAGATTTCATAGTAAATAAATCAAATAAAATCACGTTAACTACTTCATGATATTGGAATATAAAGTTAAAATCTACCATATAAACCATAAACCATATAAACTTCTATTCAGATTACAGATTCTCATTCAACCTAAAACAAATGAAAAAGGACTTATAGTGTTAGACTGAGATGGTAGGGAGACAAGAGTGGTATTTTGAAGTTAACAAAAAGCTGTGAAGGAAAGTCAGGGTAAGCAAAGGAGTTCAGGACGAAATAAGTAAAGAGCTACCTACTGCCACTCCATTCTCGTGAGGAAGCTATTACTCTTGCTAACTTTGAATCTAAGTCGAATAAAATGTTAGTAATATTTATATTATATATTTATAAAATAATAATATAAATATAGTATATATAAATTATATATTTACATCTACAAATCAATTAAAGAGGACTTGATAATACTTCTCTACAAGATCAGTCTTTCATATGTGGTCATTTTAATTTCTGTCCAATTTATATCAATACCCGTATTATTCATAAGCCCTAACAAGGCACTACTTTGGTAACCTTTAATTAAGGGGTGTTGGTTTGGCACGCGATTTAAAAAATTTACCAGTCTGATAAATGTATATTTTATGACAGCATTTACAGGAAGTTTTAAAATTCACCACACTCCATTTCTACGAAGAGTTTTTAATTACCAAATTAGCAAATGATAAGCAACTTAAAACAAAATTATGATGAAAAAATTTCTATTTTCACTTTATTTTTAAAATGTTTCGATCGTATTTCTTATAGTTTTCTGCTATATTTTCTGAACTTAGTCTTATAGTGAATTTAAATCCCTTTGCCTGACCATGGGAAAAAAATAGCCAAGAATTCTACCTGCTTTTCCATATGAAACAGATATTTACTCCATACTTCCCCCCACACAGACTGCTATCCTATTTCCAGTTAGTTACACCACAGACTCTAAAGCTTGGATATATGCATCTCTGTTACCTTATTTTATTTTGAACTTTTTATTTTATACTATAAATACTTCCCTGATGCCATTGCAATTTTTAGTTTTATGCCTAAAGAAGAACACTACGTTTTTGAAATTTATTGTTTAGATTATTAAACATATATACGTGGAGAAGATTTTATTAACTTTTTTTAGCCTTCAATGAGTAAATGCTATGGGTTTTTGACTCTGACGAAGACCGCTTGTTACGGTTGGAAGATCTTAGTCTTGTTTTCCTATTTTCATATTGTGGTTTGATCATATATATATATATATATATATATATATATATATATTCGTACTTTTTAACACATATGAATGAACACAGAAAGTCACTATAGAACTCACTTCGATATTTGCGTTGTGAAGCAAACTGCTACTCATAGCTCATGAGGAGTCTGTTGCTTCTCAACGCGAGTACTTTGCACTTCTTCCCAATGAGGACGGATGTCGAAATATCGAAGTGAGTTCTATAGTGACTTTCTGTGTTCTTTCCTATGTGTTAAAGTTTTTAGTGTCGACATGGAACTTTCATTTTTTTCGAAGTGATATATATGTATGTATATATAGATATTATTTATAAATTCAATAATATATCAACCGTTGGATAGAATCCTGGAAAATTGACCGAATCCCGATTACATTATACACCGGTATTATTTATATATATGTATCTGATTTATATATATGACAGAAGTACCAATTACAGAATATCTTATAGTTTAATTATATACGAGGTGTGTAAATAAAGTAGTGAAACTGGCAACGTCGCTTTCGATCTGGCAACGCTGGAGACGCGTGGCCTTGAGTAGCGTCAGGTGCACGTGTGATGCGCCTCCAGTATGAATCTGAACTCGCCACAGTCATTTGTTTGTCCGTAGCGTTGGTTTTCGTGAAATGGTTTCTTCTTGAGCGTTTTAAAAATGAGTGACCTCAAAGTTGAGCAGCGGTGTGCAATCAAATTTTGCTTCAGACTTGGACATAATGCAACCGAAACTTTTGAAAAACTTCAGGAGGCCTATGGAGAACGTGTTTTATCAAGGGCACAGGTTTTTTGGTGGTTTAAGGAATTTTCAGAAGGAAGAGAGTCGATTGAAGATTAACCACGAAGCGGAAGGCCTTCAAGTGCAAACACCGATGAAAATGTCAACAGAGTACGGAACCTTGTGCCTTCAGATCGACGCTTGACAGTCAGAATAATCGGGGAACAGTTGAAGACTTCGAAAAAGAGTCCTTCGTGTGCGGCCAAACATCAAAGACAAGTGGGTGTTGCATCACGACAACGCGCCCTGTCACACTGCCATCTCAATAAACGAGTTTTTGGCCAGTAAAAACATTCCTGTTGCTCCTCAGCCTCCTTATTCACCAGACTTGAGTCCTTGTGACTTTTTCCTCTTCCCGAGATTGAAAAATCACCTCAAGGGAACTCATTTCGGGACACTACAAAACATACAAACTGCTGTAACCGACCAGCTGAAGGCCATTCCAGAATCCGAGTTTCAGCAATGCTACAATGATTGGAAGGACCGTCTCCAGCGCTGTGTGGCTTCCGAAGGGAACTATTTTGAAGGTGACAATATCACATTGTAATTATATTTGAATAGAAAATTTAAAAAAAATCAGTCTCACTACTTTATTTACACACCTCGTAGAGCTTATACATTCTACTTTGTTTGACAGCAGGGAATAACTTTTGTTTAAAGGGGTGACGAAAACAACTGAAACCTCTTGTGTTTGCATGTATTTGAAAAACTCTTACATGATTATCATAATGCTAATAATAAAAGATAAGGAAAATAAAATGAAAGTGATGAAAATTGTAAAAGGTCAATCAGAAGAGATAAATTGAATTAATTTAATTTAAATTAACAGTCAGATTCATAACAGGGTATAGGCAAGCTCCTGCATGTCAAATTTGACTTACTGTAGAAGTTCTTGAAGTAATGTATCAACTAAACGTGGTATTTCTTTCAAAAAATTGTATATACTAATATTATACTATTATATTGTATTAAATACTATTATAATTATAATGCTGAGATATTTATTTGATCATACTAAAATCATACATACTCATGTAAGAACGGGAATTCCAAGTATAATTAAAAACTCATACTAAGACGTTTAGATCAATAATTCAAAAGCATTGATTTTTTAATATTTGAAAACTATTATTTTTATCGTGAATATTCAATCATTAATATCATTAAATTTAACCGACTACTCTTCTAACTAAGATATATTAATAGGCAATATAATAATACAATCAGATATATAAAATTATAAATATTTACTCATGTCTCTTATCGTATACTTTGAATTTAACAAGGAAGAACTAGAAAATAAAATAGAATTTGATGTTTTGCTAGAAATAGATGCATGAGATAAATACAGAATTTGTTAGTAGGTAATGAAAGTTTGTAGACAATGAATCTTGGAGAAAGCCGTATATTCCCTTTCGATGCCAACTTGATTGTACATTTATTGAATAACTAATCTGATGTTAGTGTCTAACTGCTCTGAAATCAGATCAGTTTCATGTATAAATGCTCACGCATCTCTGTACTGCGCAAGCGTCTAACTCAGCAGATAAGAAACTATTTCAACCCTAATTCTAATTCGCATCAGATAAATTCGTCAACTAAAATAAACTTAGTTATTGGTTAGTTAATTTAAACTCTGTTTCAATTAAATATTGTATTGAATATGTAATCTAATGCCATAGTCTCATTCCTATATATGCTCATATATCGGAATATATATATGTATATATATATAATTCTGTAATATATTGACCCTTTGATAGAATAGGCGCGTATCTAATCGGGATTCGGTCAATTTCTTTGATACGTTCCTTTCAACATGAGCCCAGACCGCATTGTTGATTCTAATCATATAAATATATGCATATTGTTATTGCCACAGAGGTTACTAAATAAGATATTATTATCAACCGTCATACCTCGTCTACCGACTTCACCAGCGATAGACGAGATATGATGCTCGATAATAATATCTAATCATATAGCTTAGAAAATATTATTTAATTTATTTTCTGACTCCTTGTTTTCTTGTTTGGGTTATTTATTTATTGCTGTTTATTCTAACTATTATTATTATTATTATTATTATTATTATTATTTTAGAAATTATATATATAACTTTTTCTATTTTTTTTATTAATTGTTTGTTTTCTTACGCTTTAATTTTTATTGTTTAATTTTATTGTTTTTTTTTTCTTTTCAAGCTATATTGTCACTTGTGTTTTCCAGATGGTTCATTACGTTCCTTCTTGTTAACTTTTATGTTACCTATTATTTTTTTTATTGTTTACTCTCTGATGAGATAAAATGAAAGGCCACAGAGCATACCTTTCTACTGTTTTCTTGTTTTCCTCGTGGTTTAAACTAAATATATTTCATGAAGTGTCTATTTTTTGTGTGTTTTTCTGTATATATATATTTTTTGAAATTCGAATATTTAAGAAACAGTCCTTCGTTATTAATGTGAGATTGAATTTACAGCCTATTGTTTTTTAATAAATTTCTTAAATAACTTTTCAAAATCCCTTAAGAGTCTTTTAAACACCAGGAACTAGGTACATCAACTCACCATATGTTTTGTTTTCAATGCTTATATTTCTTCCGACCTTTCGGTCGTCTTCGACCATCTTCAGGGTGAAGAACTTATATAATTATTGGAAAACGTATATTGGAAATGAGGCCCAATATAAATAATCTAGCAGCAAGTTTTACGAACTCATTGAGGCTGCACGTGGGACAGTTGCGACAAACGGGGAATTTGACAATGATAGAACAATTTAAAGACACCTGCTGACATGAAATGGAAATGCCAACCGGCCAGTAAACACATTCTATTTAGTAGTTCATTTTGAACTTTGAGTGTTATATTTAAGTGTTTAAAAAATGTTTAATAGTTTTTAAAATATTGTGTATACGATTTACACCCTGAAGATGGTCGAAACGTTGGAAGAAATATAAGCATTGAAAACAAAACGTATGGTGAGTTGATGTACCTGGTTGCTGGTGAATTTAAAATACTCTTAAGGGATTTGGAAAACTTATCCAAGAAATTAATTAAAAAAACAATAGGCCGTAAATTCAATCACACACACACACACACACACACACACACACACACACATATATATATATATATATATATATATATATATATATATATATATATATATATATTGGTGTAAATTGGTAGTAAATCTTCTTGTACGCAAATATTGTTAAAAGTAGCAGCAGCTTCTGCTCTCAGGATTTTTGAGCTGGTGGCCTTGATCTTGCTGGCAATTCTTCTATCTTGTAGTTAAAGCTTCCACATCAATTCTCCAAGGGACATCAATTCATTCGAGCTTTGGTAACGTAATTATAGTCGAAAGCTAATGTGGACAACTAATATGGAATCTCCAACCGCAAGATAGAAGAATCGCCCGCACGATTGAGGCCACCAGCTCAAAAATCGTGAGAGCAGAAGCGGCTGCTACTTCTACAATATTTTTTTTTTATGACTTTTATTTCAAAACTAGTTAAACTGTGTCTAATATTTTATATTATTTATACATTTGTTTACTGCTTTCGTTGAAAAATAATATCTATCTAAAACATTGTTCAGGAGTTAAATGTTTTATGACAAAAATCCTCAAGAACCCCTTGTGTGAATTTTAAATATCAGTGGTCGAGAAGCTATATCAATATATATATATATACTATACATACAATTAGTAAAAAAATTGAAACTGAAGTTGCTTATTATGATATATATATATATATATATATATATATATATATATATATATATTGTAAAAGACGAGCCAATCCCTGTTACGTATTACTTTGGGCACTTCTTATTGGTTGTGGGTGTTTATTCGTTGAACACGTTTCTCCTTAGCACACTCCGTCTGCTCGGCCGCCTCAGCCTTCACTCCGGGAGAGGGCTCGCAGTCCCTACTTAATTTTCCAATAGAGTTGGATGAAGGTCTTGGCGTCCTGGCTTGGAAGTGTACCTCGTCGAACTCGGTGTTTACTATGGGCTTAGTGGATTTCATTAGATACTGGTTGTTGGTGTTTTCTGTAAATTCTATTGATGTGGGTGTATGTAGACCTTTTCCCCGTCGGTTTCTTAACACGCTTGGCTGCATCCGCCGTCCTTCCTGGAGAGGGCTCGCAGTCCCTACTTTAATTTCACAGAGGGCAGGAATGGCATAGGCGTCCTCACGCAGAAGAGTTCCTCGTAAGAATCTGGTCCGGGCTATGGGCATTATGATTTGAAGTTGAAGTTGAGTGTGTGTGGCGTTTGTCATTAGACCCCTTTACTGCAGTGTTTTCTTGAAGAATGCGTGGCGCCTTCCTCGTGTCGTTGCGACCGGTTTCGACCGTTCCTCGGTCATTCTCAAGATGGTGGGTGTAGTTCCTGGCTGGATTGTGCGTTATTATATGTTGAATGCCAGATTAGATATTGTAAAAGACGAGCCAATCCCTGTTACGTATTACTTTGGGCACTTCTTATTGGTTGTGGGTGTTTATTCGTTGAACACGTTTCTCCTTAGCACACTCCGTCTGCTCGGCCGCCTCAGCCTTCACTCCGGGAGAGGGCTCGCAGTCCCTACTTAATTTTCCAATAGAGTTGGATGAAGGTCTTGGCGTCCTGGCTTGGAAGTGTACCTCGTCGAACTCGGTGTTTACTATGGGCTTAGTGGATTTCATTAGATACTGGTTGTTGGTGTTTTCTGTAAATTCTATTGATGTGGGTGTATGTAGACCTTTTCCCCGTCGGTTTCTTAACACGCTTGGCTGCATCCGCCGTCCTTCCTGGAGAGGGCTCGCAGTCCCTACTTTAATTTCACAGAGGGCAGGAATGGCATAGGCGTCCTCACGCAGAAGAGTTCCTCGTAAGAATCTGGTCCGGGCTATGGGCATTATGATTTGAAGTTGAAGTTGAGTGTGTGTGGCGTTTGTCATTAGACCCCTTTACTGCAGTGTTTTCTTGAAGAATGCGTGGCGCCTTCCTCGTGTCGTTGCGACCGGTTTCAACGAATAAACACCCACAACCAATAAGAAGTGCCCAAAGTAATACGTAACAGGGATTGGCTCGTCTTTTACAATATCTAATCTGGCATTCAACATATAATAACGCACAATCCAGCCAGGAACTACACCCACCATCTTGAGAATGACCGAGGAACGGTCGAAACCGGTCGCAACGACACGAGGAAGGCGCCACGCATTCTTCAAGAAAACACTGCAGTAAAGGGGTCTAATGACAAACGCCACACACACTCAACTTCAACTTCAAATCATAATGCCCATAGCCCGGACCAGATTCTTACGAGGAACTCTTCTGCGTGAGGACGCCTATGCCATTCCTGCCCTCTGTGAAATTAAAGTAGGGACTGCGAGCCCTCTCCAGGAAGGACGGCGGATGCAGCCAAGCGTGTTAAGAAACCGACGGGGAAAAGGTCTACATACACCCACATCAATAGAATTTACAGAAAACACCAACAACCAGTATCTAATGAAATCCACTAAGCCCATAGTAAACACCGAGTTCGACGAGGTACACTTCCAAGCCAGGACGCCAAGACCTTCATCCAACTCTATTGGAAAATTAAGTAGGGACTGCGAGCCCTCTCCCGGAGTGAAGGCTGAGGCGGCCGAGCAGACGGAGTGTGCTAAGGAGAAACGTGTTCAACGAATAAACACCCACAACCAATAAGAAGTGCCCAAAGTAATACGTAACAGGGATTGGCTCGTCTTTTACAATATCTAATCTGGCATTCAACATATATATATATATATATATATATATATATATATATACATATTGATATAGCTTATATTATTTATATATTTTTTTACTGCTTTAGTTAAAAAATAATATCTATCTAAAACATACAATTAGTAAAAAAATTGAAACTGAAGTTGCTTATTATGATATATAATATATATATATATATATATAGCTTCTCGACCACTGATATTTCAAATTCACACAAGGGGTTCTTGAGGATTTTTGTCATAAAACATATAACTCCTGATTATTATCTTGCTTTACTTATGTCGTTAATAAATTGTTTTTTAACCTTGAAAATGCCAAACAACTTTTGGCAAAACGTCGACTTATAATCAGGAGTTGTATGTTTTATGACCAAAATCCTCAAGAACCCCTTGTATGAAATATATATATATATATATATATATATATATATATATATATATATATTCAATTTGCATAATATAAAAAGTTTGTTTATTTGTTTAATTGCTATAGCCTAAGTTTTAAACCTAATACTTGTTTGACATTTGAAAAGAAAAAAATTGACTAAAGATTTTAATTTATTTTTCTTGATTATATATAATAAATAATGCCATTGTTTCAGTAGTCAGTAGACACTTCGACAATATTTTTTGTTAAATGTATTATGTGATAAAGTATACTTTGATATTCTTGCAACTCCTTTAACTCGTTTGTACAAAATTTGTGTCTATTCATATGCTACCCACACCTTCTGACGTCACGAAGGGCTCAGACCGGTAAGCTCATCCCAGCTATTGTCACGGTTGCGATGAGCTTCGGAGACTCTCCCTTAGCATGGTGACGTACTACATTGGCACACTGGAGGGTTGTAGGAATTGGTTGGGAAGCTATCACTTTGATGGTAAAAGTTCGATTGAATCCACTACAGTCTTACGTTTGAATACCTTCAGCCATTTAAAATGAACAGAAATTATTTCTTGATACCAGGCAGCTGCTTTCATGAAAAGTAAGTGAATGAAACAAAACATTGTTAAATTTTCACTATATTATATTTTGTTAATGGTATCCAAACAATATGACTACTATTCCAAAGAAGGGTTATATTATTTACTGTATATTAAATAGGCATAATATTCATCTGATTTTAACATTTTTTATTAATTTTACGGTTCAAACAGCTCTGACTGATGAAATTCTGAGGTCTGGAATCACCTTTGCAAATACATTATCTATAAAGACAAAACTACATCTGCTTCAGTTCATGGTGCTTGCTGTGCATGGGTACAAGAAAATTTTGAATAGGACGATCATTCAAAAAATTACATCAATTTCTTTAGAGATCAAATTTTTAAATTTTACACTTTAACTATATTCGTGTCTGGTAAATATTTAAATAATGCAGAAAATTGAAAAGTTGATTAGAAATAAGCTCTGCTATTTTAAAAGGCACCTTTGTGGTTGTAATTCTTGCTTAGGCACTAATAAGTTGTTTTATTTTTTATTAATAGTACTTTTTTAAGTAAAATTGACTACAATTTAACTTGAACAAGCTCAAGTTAATCTCAATTTAACTTGAACGAGATTATGCAGTCCTTTCAATCCAATAGATAAACTTTAAGAGCTTCTCATAATTCTTAACTTACTGAAATACCTCTTAAAATTAGCTAATGTTGTCATCCTCAATGACTAATGATGTTATTGGTAATAAATTTCAATCAAAAAGATCAAAAGAGCCCGTGAATTTTTATAAGTAAGTGTAATCGATCACTTCTTGAATGATATTTTGCCTGGTTAAAGAAAGATTTTTCACTAATGCTGACACTTATAGGTTTTCTGTGCTCGTTTTCTATTCGACATTCATTTTAACTTAGCAAGCCACATTATCAAGATCGTCAATGACACGTGATGTTCACATGAGCTCACCCATCCAAGTTCTGAATGTTGTTTAACATCGGTGACTTGATTGAGACTGGAGTATTCAACATAACTGTAACCTTTGGCTCACGTTCTTGAACAAACAATTTCATGACTATTAATTTTCCAAACCTAAAATCTTAGTGTACCTATGGTGCGTGGGTATAATAAATCTAACACAGCATTAACGAAATTCGGATATTCTGAATAATTGATTATTCCAAATTTCCTTCCATACCGAAGATTGTTCTGATGACTACCTACTGCATTTCTCGTCGAAAATGTTTGGTTAAAAAAAAAGTATGATAGTATGATATTTTTTGGGAAGAACAAAATTTTATACTCAATGTATTGAGTATATTATATACTCAACAGTATATAAGTTTATTAGAAGTGTTATTTTTTTACTCAATGTACCAAAGTAACTTATTTCAACGATTTAGATATAAAATAACAATGTAAAAAAGCTTATTTATTTTGTTCTGAACACTAACTGTAAAATAAACGGCTAATATTTATTCTATCAGAAAATATAATTACAACGCGAGTCTATTGTTAATACACACATTATGAAACTGATTCAACTGTTGAAGGAAATTTACGAGGAATTGCAACTTTATATTTCAGTAGTAAATAGAAGATCACTTACTCTGAGATATATTAGTTTTATTCACTTTAACAGGAATATATAATGCTTGAAATAATCCAAACTTTATGCTGACAGAAGAGAGGTTCAGGAAAATTTCATAAAAGCATCATCAGGATATTTCTCTTTAAATCATAACGCATTGCTACAGTCTTTAAAACAGAAAGCTAAAAAGTCCTTTCTTTTCATTTCAAAACGTGTCCATTTTTCCTCTCATACATTGTTTCCTATTTTTTTCTTTCATTTCCATCTAAGCTGTCTTTTTTTTATTTAATTCTATTCACTTTTGCACAATCCTATTAGACTTTTTCAAATATTTAATAACAGTTTATAAATAAAAATGTATGTTGCAATTATAATAATTTTTTTTCTATTATACCCATTTATTTAAATTTTAAGTAAATTAACTCAAAATGGATAGATCTTATTATTTGCTCTGAGCCCAGTCATTATAATAATGAATAATTTAAGAGGACTAAGTTAGGATGGATAAATATTTACTGAAATCTGAATAAGCAGAGCAAGGAATACAGAATACAGTTTTTTGTTGAATGTAATAGTAATTTACTGTAACTTAGTTTAATGATTTATTCACAAAGTTTCTTAGTTATTTCAGGATATTTAACTTGGTGAGTCACACACTTTTTTCAGAATATCCATTGACATACTTAAAAAGTTTACTAAAATTGCTAAGAAAACATTCATCGTTGTTTATAATTGTGCCTCTTACTTCTTTAGCTATTCTCATTAAACATTTCCGATGTATCAAGTGCCCATTTCAGACAACACGTATAAAACAGTTTAATATTTCAAAACATTGTAACAGTCTATTTCTATGTGTATTATTTGACAGTTAAATTTAATGGTTCATTTAACAATAATTCTTTGAACAATTGAAAGCTTGGGTGCAATTAAGGCATCAAGCGTGTTGCATAACAATAAAGCTTTGTCTAGGATTCAGCATTGATTTTAACATATACATTCTAAAAATACTTATTTTAAATCTCGAATTTAATATTTCATAACTTGCTATTTACAAAATTTTATCCTTTGGCCTACGAAGGACGTTTTAAGTAATTTCAAGGTATTGACTTTGAAAATTGATTTGAATATGGAACGATGGCAAACTTATTGCTGATAATTACGACATAATTAAAGCACATAATTATTAAAATTCTTTTAAGCACATATTATTAAAAACATAACCATAGTTGACAGAAACTATAGTTTATAGCAGGTGGAAATTCTTAATTGAAAAATTATACAAAATGCTAAGTTAGTTTAGTTAGTTCACAATACTAACCATTACTTTTGTCACTTAGAAAATTAACAAATCCGGAATGACTCAATGATATATACAAAAGAAGTATGACATCAAGAGAAGATTCAAACAATGTCAGCATTTCTACAGCATGACTGTTTATTATAAATTAAGTTGAATTCTTACTTTAATACCACAAATGTGTAGACAATTTGTAAAAAAGAAATCATTAGCTTGTATCATGACTGTTGTAGGTCAAGAAATATTTCAAGAATATTTACAAAAATAATTTTTCTCCTTGAGTAGAATAACTTTTATAGAAAACATAACATCAGATAGGGATATTTTAGAGGTGACTTGACAGAGGGTGGTGAGTGAAGAAAACAACTCTTGAAATTTAAGAGGTGATGACTCTTAAACAAGCATTCTAAAGTTTTTTGTAATGGTTTCGTTTCTTTATATAAGCTGCATAACTGTCTACTCAGATTCTAGGATTTTTATTTTTTTTTTTGCGAGAGAGACACGGATAAGATGTAGCGAATGACAGCAGTGCAAACATTTTTTGCATATTGTTTGAAGTACTTTTAGCTCCTTCTGCTTCGTGTAATTGCAGAAAACACGTTCTCTCAACATATGTCCTTTCACCATTGTGTATATTCTATGGAATTGTTATTGTCCAAAATGACAGATGTTTATTTATTTATTCAGAATTGTAATCAGGTAATAATTCATATAAAGTCTATCTAAATCTATTCCTAGAATATATTCCTAGTCACAAAAGTTTTAGTGTGCCGAAGTCGGTTAATATAACTTACATTGTGATGAATAATAGGAATGCAAAGCAAAATACAAGCAAATGCTAGAAATATTCCAAAAATCATGGTAGTAAAATTGTTCCATGACCTCATGACATGATGAAATATTGCTTGTATACTTGAACTTATATATCATTGAAGAATCGTTTATTAGGAAATAAATTAGTGAGAAAAGAAGAAATTGAAGTGATAGAATAGACGACACACCATATCGAACGGCCAGCAAGTAAACGTAAAATAAATTGAAACTAAGCAAATATTAAGATGTGTATTATTAAAACATTAAAACTTATAAGCTATTACAAGTTAGTGAAAGGAGACTTCGATACTTTGAACTGAAATAGAAGGTGATAGTTTGTCAGTTCCTTCTTCATTGAAGTACAGATTAGCAAGTTTAATATAGCTATTTTAAGCTACCTCTGAAGTGGTTATATTGTTTTCAGGAAAATCCAATTGTCATTTAATCAATGTATATATATAAATATATATATAGGTGTGTTCTCTAATCGGGGTTCGGTCAATTTTCCAGGATAAAAATAAATAAATAAATAAAAAATAAATAAAAATAAAAAATAAATGATAGAAAGGAAAAAGGTAATAGTAAAAAGGAAAGACAGAAAAACTAAGTATTACTAGATATAGTGAGTAATAAAATAAAAGATATAAGTAAATAATTTAAAGAAACTATCGCTCATGACCGGTAAATATAATCATAGAAATGATCTAACAATAAGGAGGCAAATATGAACCTACTTTGACTCGTAAGGAAATGTTACAGTTAGAGTTAGTACTTTGATTAAGGATTTCAATACGGTAGGTGTCATTACAACTAAGACTGACTGACATATAAGGCATCACATTGAGTTGGTAGAGGCACTTAGAATTGATACTGGAAGAACAAACGTAGTTATGTTTGAAAATTGTATGAAGAAACGACTGAGAGAAGTAGGGCATGATTGACAACTGCAATCTCCACTTAGCTCCATTCATCTATCAGGATATAGAGATTTAGGCCATATATAATAAACAATTCTACCAAAAACCTCCAACCTGGAGACAACTATTTTACATACTCCTCCGAGGGCTATTGATTCGAAATGCTGTCAGATTGAACGATGCTGACGTACTATTTTTTGTACAGAAAAAAAATTATGAATAATTGAAGTAAGTGAAAACCTGAAGATAAAATAATAAATAATATGGAATGTGAAAATAAATAAATACTAGGGCAATGATGAACTATAAATAATACAAAATATTATATATATATATATGAATAATCGACCATATAATAAAGTGGAGTGCCATTTTTCTTAGTATCTGCTGCTTCCTAGAAAATAATCAAAAATTGAGAAAACAAATTTAATTGGGATTCAGAATTTCTTTGTTAATGCATGACTGACGGTAGTTTTTCTCAAGGATTCGTAGGTCAAGGGCTCTAAGAGGAAGTCTAATAGGAATAATACAGATTATTTATTATGGGAATACTAAAGAAGTCATCTCCATTTCCAGTGTCTTTTTGCTGATAAATACAAAATCAATTCCTTTTTACGGAATAATAAGTGAGTTGAAGAAAAAAAATCACCGCTTTTGACTCTTTGCAACAATCAATAGAAGAAAAAAAAAACAGAAAACAAAATAATGAGAAAGAATCTACTTGGCTTGAACATGAAAACAAATTTGAAGTGTTTAAGGAGTCACTTGTCAATAGAGGGAGAGATTGCGCTTTGTTTTCTCTGCAATTATACTTGACATAGTTAGAAAATACACTTTCCTTTTTTTCATACTGTCTCTACTTTTCTACATTGACTTTGTCAGTGTTGAGATAGAAACGCATTCTAATCTTCTCGTCATCTATTGTTGCCTATCTTATTCGGAAGTATCAGCAAATTCTATTTGCAAATAGCTCTAACAAAATACTCGATAACACTCACATTTACAATTGAATTGAATACTTTATTTGTATTAAATTTACATTTTCACTAGTTTCCATATTTGTAATACGATTATTTGCATTACCAATCTTGTACTAAATGCACTTAGAGTGAACAAATATTAAATGCGATGGCTCATATAAATAATAGTTAAATTCTTCCGTGCGAGTGAATTTACCAAAGACATATGATCTAATTGATAAGAAACTGTTCTCTCTTTCTTCCTCTCTCTCTTTCTCTCTCTCTCTCTCTCTCTCTCTCTCTCTCTCTCTCTCTCTCTCTCTCTCTATCTATCTATCTTGATTTACATATATTTTTTTTTCAAACACTTAGGATAAAAGAACACATAAAAATAGCAGACTCCTCCTCATAGTTATTAGGAGAAGGAGGAGGAGAAGACGAAGAAGAAGAAGAAGAAGAAGAAGAAGAGTTCCGCTCGGCTGGCAAACAGCAACTTAGTGTTGCGACTAAATTTTTCGGTTAATCCAGATTCAGAGAAAACGAGAGTGGGAGACCAAGCACGCCGGAAACGCAACGGCAGGGAACCCATATAATATATATATCAATGATTAAACCACAATAAGAATGGGAAAACAAGACTAAGATCTTTCAACCGTAACAAGCGGTCTTCGTCAGAGTCAAAAACCCAACTAAGATCTTAGTCTTGTTTTCCCATTCTTATTGTGGTTTAATCATTGATTGTTGTTTCACGTGTTTATGTGAAATCTTTATATATATATATATATATATATATATATATAAACTAGAATTTTAAAAAAGAACACATAGAAAGGAAACCACTGAACTCACTACTATATTTCGATGTCCTCGTCTTCAGGAAAAGAAGTGAATTGCTCAAAGGCTGATAATATATATATATAAGTATATATGTATATGTATATATATATATATATATATAAATTTCACATAAACAGGTGAAATAACAATCAATGATCAAATCCTCAGTTTGGTTTTTGACTCTGACGAAGACCGCTTGTTACGGTTGAAAGATCTTAGCCATGTTTTCCCATTTCATATTGTGGTTTGATCATTGATATATATATATATATATATATATATATCTGATCATCAAGAAAACAATTTATTTGTATAAAAGAATTTAACACTGTATATATAAACACTGTAGAATAATTTTTCACTTATTTTTAGTTTGTTTTTCTTACTTACCTTATACGGGTCACGTGGGTGACAAGACAGTTGTCTCCAACTATCGCTTCGCAAGTGCGCTTGGCGAACATATATTTCTTTTCTCCTGATGACAGTTAAACCAAAATTAAAGACTCTAAGTATGTTTTTCAATTTACTATATATGTATAGTTCACTCTAAAATATTTATATATATCATTAAAGTAATCCACTGTCTCGGCATTCACGATCTTTAGATTGAGAGACTCAATTCTATACATTAACTTCCTTCTAACAGACTCTAACTGGAAAAAGAGCTTGCCAAGTGACATGTTATACAAAGTCAATGAGAGAATCAAATAGATGTATTTTTTTTCATATATGTATAAATTAATAAACATCAAGGAAAGGTATGTTTACATCAAATCTCTCAGTTTGAAGGTCGTGAATGCCGAGACTGCGTCTCGCTTTAATGAAACATGTTTTAAAGAATATCTGCCCTATTGATAGCAATATATATATTATATGTATAGTATGGATAAATAACTCATATATTAAAATGTAAAAATGATCCCAAAAGAAGATAGATAAATAAGTAAAGAAGATAAAATAATTTAAAAATATACTAGGGATAAGTGTTTGTGAAATAAAGTGTTAGTCTTAAATTTTATATCATCCGATATCGAAGAAGGAATGACTAAAATCCTCACAAGTTGCCAAAGTAATCGTTAAAAGCCAGGGATGAATCCAAATGCCTTCATTGTTAAAAGAGAAAAAGAAAAAAATAAACCAACAAAAATAATATAGAATTTAAAATTAATAACAAATAACTAATATAGAATGATATCAAATAAAAAATAAATAAATGGCAGAATAAAGTAATGGTAGGATAATGAAAAAGAAATCAAGCCAACAAAACGTTTAACCAACAATACATCTATGAAAAACTATATGAACTTTATTAAATTAATATTCATTCAAAAATTAATGAACTTTAATATCAAAATGTATTCAATAAATATAAAATTAAACATGGCAGTATTTGAAGTTACATAGTTGAAACATATCAGTTTTACTCTTGGTTTACTGTAGGTATTGATGTACAAAATGTGGTCCACTTTAGAACTCACTGTCTTCAAAGACGTTACATTGTTTAAAAAAGTTGTCTCAGACTCTCAAACTAGAAGCAGTCTTTGAAGAATAGGTCATTACAGTTGGAATAGATAATTAATCAAAATGTATTGTATCTGTAAGCATGTAGTTTGTGGATATGAATTAGTGTGTTATGAATGTTACTGCTCATAGTCATACAAATCTGTTGTACTAAAAGCAAGTCATTGCCTTGCTAGCCCCTCTCTACATGGGCTTCCTTCTAAGTCGGCTTTTAGTAGAGTGGTGTAGACTTTTTACGACCCTGACCTCGTTCAATCATCTGTTTTATCATCTACCATCCACATAAAACTTTATACTATACACATCTTAAACAAAAATGTCAGTACTGTTTTTAACAGTAAATTTAAGTTTAAACAGTAAATTTTTAAACAATTTATTTTAAAATAATAATAGATTTATAAAATATGAAATAAAAAAAAAACTAAATTTGACTCGTTCTTGCAGCGGAGAATTTTATTTGATATTCGATACATCGAAATTTACAGCAAATAATTATGGTAAACAGAATTTTGTGCGCATATTTACATAGCAGTTGAAATGATGGTATATATTTTTATGGTCCTTTAGAAGAAAAAATAATGCTTGGACAGAAGAATATGAAAATTATTAAAAGTAATTTTAATAAAAGGGCTGATAAAATTTCAATACTTTTACTGATAAATGTAATACCAGTAAAAGGATGAATTGAAAAAAAGGTAGAAGAAGCTTCAATAAAGCTAGAAGATGAAATAAAAAAATATATAACAATGACTTAGAGATTTTTTTCAATCGTAAAGAAATTAAACTTGGTGTTTAATGAAAATTGTAATTTTTTTTTTTTTTTTAATTTTATTTTACATAGTCACAACAATGCAAATGTACATTACCAGTGACAATGATGAAGGAAATATATACATTACACATGGAGGCAGGAGGGAAGAAATAATTCAGTAATTATACTTCCTGGCGTGAGAAATATGTTATGAAACTTAGATTAAATTTACAAGTCACTAGAGTAATTCACACTAATAAGTCTCTTGGCCAGTTTCTCTTCAGGCGCCTTTGGGGATTTCCTGGAATATTTGTTGAGGAGATGTTTTGGACTAAGGGATTGCTATTGCTACAAAGATTTTTATGGAAGGCTTTGTATCGAGATATTGCTACTTGATGAACTGTTGAAATCCTGAGGTCTGAATAGATTGTTTGATTTGGTATGTAAAAGGGACAATGAAGAATTTTCCTAAGAATTTTTGACTGAAGAGCTTGTATCCTCTGGGCATTGCTAGATTTTGTTGCTCCCCATATTTCAATTCCGTAAGTCCAAATAGGCATAATCATAGATTTATATAGTAATAGTTTATTGACAGTAGTTAATTTTGAACGATTATCAAGTAAGTGAATTAAAAGTCTATATCGTCTGTTTAGTTCTGTTCTTTTCATTTTGGTATGGGGAGCCCAAGTAAGACGTCTGTCAAGGTGCAGTCCTAAGTATTTGGTGGTTGTAGCTTGAGGGATCGGAATATGGTTAAGGAAGACTGGAGAACACGCATCTGGCCGCAACGTAAATGTTACGTGAACACTTTTCTGTTCGTTAATGCGTATTCTCCAACACGTCAGCCATGACTCTATAACGTTTAAGTGTTGCTGGATATAGTAGGATGCTAGCTCAGGACTGTCATTTGTGCAAAGGATTGCCTTGTCGTCAGCAAATGTGGCTAAGACTGTATGGGGAGATTCTGGAATGTCGGAGGTGTATATGGAGTACAGCACTGGTCCAAGTATGCTTCCTTGCGGAACTCCTGCCTTAATATGAATAACTGGAGAAAGACAAGAGCCTTCTATTACTTGGCTAAAGCGATGGTTGAGGTAGGACTGCATTATAAGGTAGTAAGTATGTGGGAGTATTTTTTTGAGCTTCCAAAGCAACCCAGCATGCCAAATCCTGTCAAAGGCTTCCGCCTCATCAAGAAAGACAGCTGAGCAGTATTGTTTCTTCTCAAGAGTAGAGGAAATGACATCAACTATACGGTGGCATTGTTGAATTGTAGAGTGTTGAGATCGAAACCCGAATTGGTGAGAGGGGATTAAATTTTTCGATTCTAAAATGGGACGAAGTCTTCGAAGAAATAATTTTTCAAAGATTTTGGCCATGGTTGGTAGTAAACTAATTGGGCGGTACGACGTACATAGTTGTGGAGACTTATGGGGCTTTGGGATCATGCGAATAATAGAAAACTTCCACAGAATGGGGAAATAGGTTGTTCGTAAGATAGAGTTGTATATATATGTAAGGAAAATTATGACCTTACGGGGAAGTTGTTTGATTATTTCGTTTGTTATAAGGTCATAACCGGGAGATTTTTTTGATGGTAGTTTTTTAATTATAAAAGAGACTTCATTTGGGGAGAATGACTTGGGTGGAAGAGAGAGCTGTAAAGGGGCTACAAGTTCATCAGTTATTTTTGCTGTAGTATCAGGGTCTTCTATATTTGAATTGGGAATGAAAAGGGTTTCAAGGTGTTTGGAGAAGACTGTGGCCTTCTCATAGTCGCTTTTTGCCCAGGTATCGTCGCCAGTAAGGATCGGAGTACTAATTTTTTTATGGGACAGTATTCGTCTAGTGGCAGTCCATAGTGACTTGTCTTCGGGTTTCAGTGCTTCAGTATATTTTTGGAAAAGACAATTTCGATATTGCTTCAAGTCTCGAGTTAGTTGGTTTTGTAATCTGTTAAATGTTTGTTTGTCAGATGGGTATCGACTTCTCTGCCATTTGGCTCTTGCTCGTCGTTTAGCTTGGATTAATTCACTGAGGTATGTTGGTAGGTATGTAGTGTGCTTTTTTGGTCTGGATGGGACTTTAGCATTATTTATGCAAGCATGTATATCCTGAGTTAATTTACTAATTGCGTCATCTATTTCACGTGATGTCTTGAGGCGTACTTTAAGGTCAGTCTGTCGTTCAATTTCGGCTCTAAATTTTTCCCAGTCAATATGTCCGTTGAGTAGAGTTTGATTATTAATAATTTTCATAGGATGAATAGATAATGATAGAAGTACGGGTGAATGGTCAGAGGAAAGGTCTGGGAGAGTTGTGATGTAAGGGTTTAGTTTTGAGATGGGTGAAGTGACAAATATATCAAGCAGGTCAGGTTTTTTGACTGTGGAAGAAGGCCAATATGTAGGAGTTCCAGGACTTAGGACAGTATAAGATGAGTTGAGAAGAGATTTACGGAGAATAGAACCCCGAGGTGTGGTTACTCGACATCCCCATGACTGGTGTTTACAATTGAAATCCCCTCCACAAATAAATTTAGGTGAAAGGTGTTGAAAGATATTTGAAAGGTCACTTTGGGTTAGACGTTTGTTTGGAGGGCAGTATATTGAAGAGACATTGTAGTTGTATGGATGGGACTCAAGGCAGATTGTGCATACTTGCATGGCAGGTGTGGATACAGAAGGTAGGATGTGGTGTTTGAGAGACCTCCGTACAAGCACAGCTACTCCACCATGGGCAGTGTTATCAGGATGGTCAGTGCGATATGTGATGTAGTCAGTTAGTTTAAAATATGACCTGGACGTAAAGTGGGTTTCTGTCAGTAGTGCAATGTCAATTTTCTTGTCATGTAGTACAATGTCGAGTTCTTGTCTGTGTTGAGTAAGTCCGTTGGCATTCCAGAGGAGGATAGTTAAGGATTGTTTAGTTGGGGAGGTGTTCATTTGGTAGCAACAGCAGGAACAAGACTGGTTATGACTGTGGTGAGAAGGGAGATAAGTGGAGTGATAGTTGACTTTAGTTCATTTAAAAAGGATGTAAGAAGGACTGTGAAATCGGAGGAAGGTGTGGGAGGAGGAATGAAGGTAGGCATTTTGTGAGGTACTTGCTGTGGTTCAGATGATGTGGCTCCTGCTGCAACGACATTAGCATAGCTAACGTTCTTGACGACTGGGTTCGTAGAAATACCAGTAGTTCTTGTCTTTTGATTCTCAGTTGAGTCAACATTTCGCCTCAGCTTCTTCTGTATGTTTTTGTGGATCTCACATCCTCTGTAACTTGCAGGATGACAGCCTTCACAAAGGGCACACTTCGCCGGCTCATCTCTTGACTTCATACAGTCCTCTGTTCTATGCTGACAACGAGGTGCTAGATTACAATAAGTTTTGGTGTGACCATAACGCTGGCACCTTTTGCACTGAGGTATTTCTTTTCGTTTATATGGCTCTTCCACAATAACTTTGGTATGGAACAAGGAAGTCATTTCAAAGATATCTTTATTATTATGGCTTGGTTCTAGATCTACAAAAAAGAGAGACATAGGCTGCTTCGTCACATTGTGAAGAACATTAGTAATATTTCGTACATTATGTCCTAAGTTTTTTAGTTCATCGTGGATTGTCTGTATTGGAGTGGAGTGGTGAATATTTCTTATTACTACTCTAAACGCTTTGTCTTGTTTAAGCTGGTACGTGTGAAAGGGGATGTTTAGCATTCTAAAATGACAGTTGATTTTGCGGTATCCCTCTGCTTCTTTTGGATATATTGCAACATCACTTGCTCTTGATTTACAAGCGAAATTACCTTTACCGACCAGTTCAGTAAGAGTTCTTATAAGATCTGGGAAATTTGTCACCGATTTTAAATATATGGGAGGTGGGGGTGGAAGTCTTGAAGTAGATTCTTCTTTTGACATTTCCGTTGACAGAACAGAAAACTTGTTAGGAGATAAGAATGATGGAACAGACACATTTGAATCAAGGTTAGCACCGCTCGTGGATGGTACACTAACCTTGGGAAGTTGTTTGGCACTCAAATTTAGATCTGATTGTAAAGCAACAGCCACTTTTTTATTTTTTGGTGGGGAATGTGTCTGTGAACGACTACGTCTCTTTTTCATGTTATACTAGTAATTAAGCACAACTGAATTGAATTACCTTTGACAGGGCTCTCCGAAAATCAATTAAAACAGGTCTTGTTGAATGAATTTTGTTGAGACAATAAGCCAAAGGAATAAAACTTCTTTACAAGTATATGTTTGAAGGCAGCACAGCAGGTAGGCAGAGCAGGCACAGATGTCAATAGAGCAAAAAGTCGCCTTTCTCGCATCCGCT
Organism: Hermatobates lingyangjiaoensis; assembly: GCA_026182355.1. NCBI lineage: Eukaryota > Metazoa > Arthropoda > Insecta > Hemiptera > Hermatobatidae > Hermatobates > Hermatobates lingyangjiaoensis. The sequence continues at coordinate 59,445 of JAPFBL010000026.1, forward strand.
ACCGATGGTAATAATTGTGCTTATAAAACATACAATTTTATGTCGGAAAGACTAACTCACAAATCTAAAGATTTAAAACCGAATAAATTAAAGACGTTTTATCACGGAGCAATGTTTTTTGGTCGAAAATTGTAATTAACGGAAGAATTAGGCTGTGAATGATTGAAAATATTTTAGTAATGAAATGTGCCAAGCAAATTAAAAAAACATCAAGTTAAAAAATTTTAGAGTACATAAATATGTTAAAGAAAAACATTTATGCTAATATAAACGGCAAATATGGAAATTATCACATGGGTCAAGCTCTGGATGGAATGAGCTCCCAGGAATAAGGAAGTCAAGTGCTCTATTGTGGAATGAGGGATGAAAAGTTATCTGAAATGTGGGTGTAAGTAGATTATGACTGGGAGAAAAATAAATATGGGCAAAAGTTATACAGTTACTGAAATCTTTAAATCAGTATTTATGTAAAATATTTCAAAATTTATTAAATCGACATTATTGTTACTTGTATATATAAGTATAACAAGGTTTCACAAACATTTATTACGTAAAACAACAATTTATATTCAAATTAGAATAAGAAATGGGAAAATACTAAGATCCTTCAACCGTAACAAGCGGTTGTCGTCAGAATCATAAAACCCAAAAGTTGGGTTTATGACTCTGAGGAAGACCCCTTGTAACAGTTGAAAGATCTTAGTTTTCTTTTCCCATTTCTTATTGTAGTTTGTAAATTGGAATATAAGTATATTTAAAAGTTTTTGTACGTAAAAACTTTATTTATAGGTATAAATAGGCAGCAGATCTTCTTTCAAACATGTATCATTAAAGTGAACCACTGTCATGGCATTCGCGATCTTCAGACTGAGAGATTCGATTCTTTGAACTAACTTCATGCTAACAGGGTTAAACTAGAAAAGGTGGTGGCGAAGGTCCAAAGAAAATCAATCAAACAGTGAGATAAATCGAAAATGAGAATTTTTTAGAAATTTAATAAAGAACAAGAAAAGGTTAATTCTATTGGAAAGAAAATAAAAAAATATAAATCAGTTAAAGTAAAATGAAAGTAGTAATTGATAATAAGAAGTAATAGAAAAGGAATAGTTGGAAATAAAGGAGAAAAATGTTAGTAATAATGAGAGCATAAGTATGAGTTGTGCAATATTATATATAATTATTATGTATAGTTATATTTATATATAACGTATACTTTCATATATAAATTTTATATATAAAGTATATACTGACAAAAGTTTTCTTATTAGAGAGAAGCAACATGAATATTCTATTAGGAGACAAGAAGAGTCAAGCGCTGTGTTACAACATGTTAATTAAACAATCGTTCCATAAAGCGGGAAGATTCCAGGAAATTGGTCTTTCTCTCTTTTGATGTCTAAAGAAGTTAGTAGAAGTGTTCTAATTAAGCGTCATTTTGAAAAACTCAACAAAATAAGTCATATGATATTTAGACTAGATGAAAATTTAATTCAAGTCGTAACTAAGCAATTAAACCTCTGAGTGTTCTTCGAAATGTGTCTTTGGATTTAAACTCTAAAGAATTTTTTTATTCTACTCATACAGTTTAACATTTTCTTTAACTTATTTTATCCTCTTTGTATTCTTGTTTTTTTTTTATTTATTATATTAAAAAAAATATATAAATTAATTATTATTATTCAAATGATATATATATATGTATATATTTTTACTATTGATTTCGTTACTATTATTTTTTATTTTCTTACTATTTACGTTGCATTATTTATTTTATCGGGCATTAAGCAGTATTATTAAAAGGACTTTATTGAAAGATCTCAAAGCATTTATTTCTATTGTATTCTTTTTTCCTGACGGTTTCAACTTCATATAAATATATCTGGGTTTAATATTTTGATTACGTTAGTCCATTAAGTACTGTAACTCTCAAAATAGAAGTATGATTTGTCAGAAATTCTAAACCTCACAACTCAGATGAAAAAAAAGAAAGAAAGTAAAAGAAATGAATTGGTATGAAAATAATTTAGAATACCAATTCATAAACTGCTTTTTTGACGCAGAAGTCTTGCAGGAGTGCCTAATAGTATTTTATGAAAGTGAACCACTTCATGAATCCAAATAATTATAAAGTGATATAAAAGATCATTTAGTTAGTTATAGTATAATAACTATATTTAATTATAATTATATATAAGCCCCCCCCCCCCACCAACGGTCCAATAGAATAATAACACTGAGTAGGACGGATTAACCCCAGAATCAAGTATTTTATTTAACTAAAATTTTAATTTAACCATCCTTTTTTTGATAAAGATAAAATTTTTATTTTTTCAATAATCTCTTGTTTTATCGAAAATGAATCGTTAAAAATTAACTTAACTTCAATCATTTAATGCATTCAAACTCATTTCATAATTTTGTCCTCCATGCAATAATCTTATAGTGTAATGTGTGAAGCAGAATAATTAGTGTTGCACTTAGTATGAGAGTTGCAGTTCATAAAACAGTGGTATCGTATTACAAATGCATGCATGCATGTAGACCATGTATAATAACTATCAGCTTATTCATGATTACTATTATTTATTATTTTTTTATTATTATTAATTGAGGGTGACTATAGCATAGTGAGAAGGCCGTGAATGTATCCGATACGTAATGTATCCGTGAATCACAGGAGAAGATTTGGGAAGTTGGAAAGATTGTGAAACGAAGGTGGTCAGGCTCAGCCCCTGGTCACCTTCTCGTCATCTTTTGTTTGTCCCTGTATATAGCAGGTTAACAGGGTAGCCACGCGAAGGACGAAAGTCGGAGTTGAGTGCTAGAGGCTATTAGAGGCGCATAATCACTCCATTCCTACCCCTTTATTTATGATATGTAAACTATATATCAATTATAAGCCTAAAGTGTAGAATTTAGGCATTGTGTTATAAACAATAAATGTGATTTAGTCCTTATATGAGGAGCAAGAAAGAATATATAACCTGACTTTTTTTCTATATGTTCGAAAATACATAGCTCAATTTTCATCTATTAGCTGCATGGATAATATAAAACTTGTAGTCCAGGTATTAGTTCCATATGTTTTATTTCAGTTTTTAACTATGCATTAGTCGCTAGTTGAATATAAGGCTTGTAGTCCATGTGTTAGTTCCATCAGTTATAAATCAGTTTTCATCTATATATTAGTCACATGGTTTAACATATTTTTAGATCAATTGGTACCCTTGGATAATATGAGAGCTATTGTCGATCTATTAATTATAAGTTGTGATCCAGATATGAGAACATATATAATCTCAAAATGTAATCTATGTGCTAATATCAGTGTATCAGATATGTTTTTATACATATATATTTACGTTACTAATAGCATCACTTTGGTTGAAATATTTAAAACAATCAATTCACCATCAACTATTAAGCAAACATATTTCATGGATATAAAATCCAAACCCTCTTTATTTGGATAAGCGCCAGCCATTCCCACCTTGAACCATTATTGGAATTCAATTTCTAATCACATTTAAATTCAAATAATTCAACTATTTCGAAAACAATTTGCAGTTGTTCCTTTCCTTATTGTAAATACTATAAATTGTTTTTTATTTATAAAATTTTCAATATTTTTTTATAATTTGATGTACCATTTATTAAGCATTCCATAAAGAATAATAATTGTACCGGTCCTAATAATAATAATAATAATAATAATATAACTATTATAAACAATACTTGTATTTTATTAAATAAACTCCCAAATGCTGTCAATTTAGTTTCTATATACACATAAATTACAACAAAAGCAACACGAAGATAGACACAAACAAAACTTACTTCTATGTTTCGACGATTCTATTCTTTAAGCAGAATCATAACTAGAAATAATATACTTTATGAAAAGTAGTGAATGAGACTCTTTTTTAAAGCTTTACATGTCACGGGAGTATGATACAGAAAGGAAAAGTGTTTAAACCTGACAGAGGTACTATATATGTATATATAGATTTCACATAAACACGTGAACTAACAACCAATGATCAAACCACAATATGAAAATGGGAAAACAAGACTAGGATCTTTCAACGGTAACAAGCGTTCTTCATCAGAGTCAAAAACCCAAATGGTATATCAGTTGGGTACTGATGTAAACCGTCAGCCGATTACCAGCTTTTTTGTTGGAACGGGGACTCTACATTGGGAGTCATAAATTTTGCCTAACTCAGGTGCATTTGAAGTAGGAATGTTTAACTGGTACATGACATTGTACTGGCTCGGGACCGACGGCTTAAAGTCCTCTCCGAGGGATGACATACTCAGATCTATTCACCTCCCACGTAAATAAATTGTGGGCTAGGTGGGGGCTACCAGCCCAGAGGTAAATACGTTAAATCACTGAGCTAACCTAGCCCCCTTAGATCTTAGCTGTTGATGTGGATGGCATAGCCAGGTTGTTGAACTGTTCAGAAAATGAGGATGTGGATATTCATGAGGATGTTATGTTTTGTTGTGTAGATAGAAGACTTAAAAAGAACTGTTGGTGCCACATTGCAAACAGAGTTAGTAATTCTTGGAAGTGCAGAAACTTCTTGAAAAGATATGATTAAATTGCTTCACGCTTTAAGTTAAAGGAACAAAACTAATTATACGACAGATATATTGGAGAGGGTAACACACATTACTTCAAACCTCTGTATCTTGTAGAGGGTCAAAGATATTTTCTCAGTTCTGTGAGAAAATAAATTATATAAGTGGGAGTATTAGTGAAATAGAAGACGTGTTAAAAATTAAGATAATTTGAAGGTAGTTGGGTAAAAAGGAAGAAGAAAAAATTTTTTTTATGAAATGTTCTGACTTAGTAAATTCTATGAAAAAGTTTTTACTGAAATGGAGAAGTTGCCGGAATTAATTCAGGAATAGGGTGAGAGTAATGATTAATAGAGTTGGGGGTAACGTGCTAGTCAACGAATCTGAGACAATAATGGCATTGGGTAAGCGTCTATCTTTAGGATAGACATGAGACTGGCATTGCTGGCAGTTATTGCGAATTTGATTTATGCAAGTGGTAAGGAAGCGAGAGAGGAATGTTTTAGGAGTGAGGAAGGTGACAGCTGTTGATATGAATACATGATAGGGTTGGTCTAGACAAGTATAGTAGATGTCCCGTCATTCAAGAAGCGTTGTCGTTGTGGAAAGATATGGAAGTGTAAGAAAACGTATTGGTGATGCTGACGGAAAGGCAAAAGGATTTCTAATATGTGTGGTGAAACCAAGTAGAAGAGATATCACGAATGGACATAGTGAGAGGGGAGCAGGTAAAAAATCCTGTCTTAGTTTGATCATACAAAAAGAAGTAGAGTCCACAAAATTATTTTATGATGCCTGTACGTGTGTATGTGTGTTTGGGTGCTAATCCAAAGTTTGTGGAGATGTGCAGTCTACAATCGTTGATGAATCAAAATAATATTTTACACAAAAAGATGTACCCTGTTTTTTAGAAGCAATTATGCATGTTATAAACGTCACTTTTTTGCCAAAATGTGTATTTAAACAATTTTTTTTCATCTAAACATCAAACTCTTGAGTTTTGAAATCTTTGCATTATTATGGAAGCGACAAAAAGCAACTGAAGAAAATCCTCAAATTTTTAAAACAACATGTTTTTTGACGCTTAACGTCATTAAATAACAATGAAATGTTTTGGAAAAATAAAAACAAAGCAATTTAAAAAAAAATTGTGATGTTTCAGTTACCACAAAGAGCAATAAAACTACAAAAACTGAATGGTCATCCAGGACTAGTCAATTACTTGATATATTTCTCGGGTTAGTTTACATTTATTTACCTTGTTTACATTGACTTGAAAAGTTTTAAGAGAGTTGTCTGATGTTTAGAGGTTTAATGAAAAAAATTTAAATTATGTCATGACTTAATATGAGATCTATGAAAAATAGAATTATTGTATGTAAAAATCCACGCCAATAGAGCCCATAATTCTTGATGTTTGCTCCAAAATTTCTGATTTCTTAACAAAGTGCTCTAATCAATCTATATTCTTCACCCTTGAACAAAAATTATCAGTTGTAGATTTTCTTGTGTTACTACAAACGAATTTTCAACTAATTCTTCGGTGATTTGACGACATTTTTCTTACATGTTTCTCACATTTTTCAGGCAAAATATGAATATTTTAAAGTCTCAAAGGTAAATTATTGTTTTAGTTCTTGAATGTAGCAGAAGATCAGATAAACGACATCAAATGTAACAGAACCCCTGCCCAGTATTAAACCCACTGGCTATTGGAACAAAAGTTATGTTCCCCAGTAAGGGTTTCTTTCGTAACATGAAAATTTTCATTTTAGCTTTACAAAAGTGTCACTACTGCTGTGGCAATACCAATGATATTATATGCATCAGATGTGTGCTATACAAAAATAAGCGTATATATTGACAACTGAATCAATCTCTGTCTGCGCTACTCCCAGTAATGAAAGACTGATAAACATCTCTTATTATGTCATAGTTATAGTTATAGTTATATTATTGTTCAAATATTGGGAGATTATATAAATTATTCCCAAGAACTTTGATATTATGTTTATCTATATTAAAATTGAGTATATGCCAGTCCAGATTTTTAAGATAATGTTTACTGTATAGAGTATTTACTTTCTCTACTTATTTATTTCGTAAAGTATATTATATTATTTACTTTATTTTAAAATTTTAATTTAATAGAAATTATATATCACGTTTAAACTCATGGATGAAAGTTTTAATTTTTTTAATTAATAAAATGTTAGACTTAGAGATGCATGAATTGTGGTGACTAATATAAAGTAAAGTGGTGGGGCGTTAGGTGATTTTGTTGACCAGACGGTGCGGTATACCCAAGTGATGCCAGACACATTGCCAGTCGTCAAGATAATCTCTGCTGTCAAGTTTGTCTACATAATCCCTTCGGTCATAATCCACTTTGGTCTAAACTACACAAGCAGCCTGAGACTGGGCTTATAGATAAGGCTCACAGAGTCAGACCGTATTCTGTAGCTTTAGACCTCAGGTAGTCGAATTATCAATGACAAGGAAAATCCAAAATCAATCAACCCAAAAACATCTAGAGATTCCCTAGTATTTGATTATTATAAACAAAATAAATTCTGACACGTTTATTCTTTAATTAACACGTATTTGAATTTCACCTTCGATTGTTTACAAAAATATTGTATCTGCCATTATTTACTGAGAATTCTTGAATTTCAAATTTATTTCTCTGCTTCTTTCTTCTTCCCTCTCTCTCTTTCTCGTTCTCCTTCTTATTTTCAAATATTAGAGTAAGAACTCAATCACTCCACTCTATTACTCTATCTCACTCCTTCTTTTCTCTCCCTCCCTATTTTATATTAATGTACGACATTACTCCTCAATTTATAAATGATGGTCCGATACATCATAATATATCAATAGAAAGCAGAAAAAACTAAAAACAGCTCATTTGATATATTAAATTGTATTTGAAGTATATTGAAAGGCGTTTTGTTGTTTTCATCACTTTCTCTGCAGATCTATATTCCTAAATGTACTTTAACGATACAAAATGCACAACAAACGTTAAAAAATGTTCTAAAAGTTCATTTAAACTTTTCAAGTTTTCAATCAAAACTGGATGTGTGAGACGTATTTGTGAAATCAAGCAAGGAATGAAGTTATGAACTTTTAGTTTATATCAGAATATTTCTCCCTGTAGAGTGCTGTTGAACGATAGGGTAAACACTAAAGCACTTTAAACAGACACGAAGATACTAACTCAGTTTTCCTTCAATATGTTTCATAAAGAAATGAGAGACACCAAAAGGATGATGACTGCTTAATGGGTAGATAGGGATTGATGCAGGAGTTGGTTTGGGAGAGGTGGCAATGTAGGAAGTAGAAGTGATAGCAGAGGTAAGTTTGACTGTCTGCCCTCACGTCTTAACTAAACCTACCTACATCTGTTCAATTGTGGCTCTGCTTGGATTTAAAAACATGCTGAATGAAATTCAGAGCAACAAAAAACTCTTTAAGCAGTCTCTAAATATGAAATCTGGATGAACCTAAACTTCCAACATTGACTGGTTGGGAGGAAGCGAAAACGTATATTGTGCTACGAGGAGAAGCAAATTATTCTGTCTGGAATAGTAACAATCATTATGAATTTTGACATATAAAGGATATTTATTTTCAATGTAAAAACTATTACATTGATTATAGTTTAGTACGTATATGACATTAATATTTTTTCATGATGGCAATTCCTTGGTAATATAGAGGGATATGTTTGACAGAACCTAACCAAACATGGTTAATTCACAGTAAAGACTTAATACTGGGTAATTCTACATTTTTATTTTTCTAGATAACTCTTTAAGCAGTTCTCCTCTCTTTGTATATTTAATAGTCAAAGATCTGTCTTTAATTCTCAGAATTTAGAGCTCGAGTACCCATTACGTAGCATTTTTTTACTTAATATTTATTGATATTTCCTCAATTTTCAGCGTAATATGTTTCGATCTCATTTGATCTCATAAATTTTAAAAATGCTAAAGATTATTCTGATTAGTAAGTACTTTAATAAAATGTTAATTTCTTAAGTTCTTGGTGCGCTGTTAATTATTTTTAATAATTATTAATAATAGTTAACGAAAATATTAAAGTTATTTTAATTTTTGTTTTAATAATAAGAAATCATGTTTACTTTAATATATGAGATATATAAGATATTATTATGGACATTATAAACCTCCCGAAAGTGAGGTTATAAGACTACGAGTAAATCCAAAGGTTATTTCTAAACTTTGAGAATTATAAATAAGCTTTATGAGCCTGATTCATCCATCAGATACCTATCTAGACCAACACATGATATCAGACGTAGACTGACTTGAAACTAAATTAAATTTGTAAGTGTCTATGTAGTATGAATATCATACTAGGTATCAACATATTAGATCAATAAAAATTTGATTAATAATCAAACAAATATTCCTAACGAATTTTAGCTAAAAATCCATTCTCATTAACATATAAAAAGTGTTAAAATGAAAATATGTTTAAATATATAAAAATATATTAGTGTTATGTTTACAAAAAAATTCTATGAAAGATTTTATATACAGTTTTACTTTTAAATATTTAAGTTTAAAAGGATCTAGAGAAGCTGGTTAAAAAAACTTGTGGAAAAAAATAAAGTTGATGAATATTTTTACTTTAAAATAAGTAAATTATAGGGATCGATATCAAGATACTGACGGATTTACATGTTTTGAGGTTCAGAGCGTCTTTTATGACGTTTTTTCTATGATGCTTGTGTGTAGGTAGGTGTGTATCCAAAAGCTTGTATACACGCTACGGTCCACATTTTTTGAAAATTCACATTTGATCAAACTCATATTTTACAGAATAATGGGGCTCATAGTGTTACGTTTATTGTTTGAAAGCAATTATGCATGATGGCAAAGTTACTTTTTTTTTGGTGAATGTGTCTTCATAACACATTTTCATCTCCCATACTACTAACTCTAGAGTCTTCTAACTTTGGCATTATCTTCAGAACTACAGATGAAATAACTGAAAAATCCTGAAATATGGAATTTAGAGAATACGATGCCATGAAGAATTTCCAAAATTACATCTGTATACAAAAAGGAGCTTAATATCAAAACTAACAACACGTTTTTAACACTTAGTTTTTTTTTAGGTTTACATGTAAAGAATATACATATTTCTGAACCTTAAGAATATTTTCACGACCACAAACCTTCCAATAAACTCAACATCTGTTCAATGAAATGAAACAGGATACTATTTTTTCAATGACTTTATCAAATGCTCACCCATGCTTGTAATGTTTATGGTCCTGAAAATATTTATTCCTTATTGCCTCCGTAACATTCTCTCTTGTTCTCTCTTCGACTCTTCCTTGGTTTTGACATGCCTTCCACTCGCAAACTCTTAAAATTCTTTACCTTCAAAAAATTTAATCATGATTTTTTTGTATATATTTATGTTTTTTGCAAACATAGTTTATAAATATATCAATGTTCAAACGACAATAAGAAAAGGAAAAAAAATTAAGATCTTTCAACCGTAACAAGCGTTCATCACCAGAGTCTCAGGTTTTCGTTGGTTACATGTTTCACGTGTTTATTGTGAGATCTTGTTATCAATATATATATATATATATACATATATATATATCCCCAATAGTTGTCTGTCTGCGGAGCGACTTGTTTCTGTGTTCTTTGTGTCAATATAGTTTATATATATATATATATATATATATATATATATAAGGTATTGTTTTCTTGACCACTGTCTCACGTGAAAGTGTCTCGTGTTCATTCAGACTGGACTTGTTGTTAAAGTCCACATACTATTTATCTTTGTAAAATCATTTGTAATGTAATACTTAGTTTTTCTGTTTCAAAATTTATACTGCTGCCTATGAAAAAGGTTTTAAATAAAGATCAAAACGTTGACAATGAGAGTTTAATTTGAACCTTAAGAACTAACCGAGTTCCGATAAACTTTAGTTTTTTTATATATATATATATATTCATATATTACTCAAAATTTACTAGAGAAAAAACAGTAGAATACATTCTCACTTTTTAGTTTTTTATTTAACCTTCATGATGGAAGTGACATCGTCAGCCATCAACTGACTGACTGAATTAAGTCAGTTGTACTGATCAATAACAAGCGTAAACTGTATATTTCAATGAGTCATTGTTCTTTATGTTGATTAATGATTATATATTACGTTGATTGATTTATATATAACATTTACGTCAATAACAATCTTGCAGATCTTGAAGGAGAGGACGTGCTTCAAGCAGCAACCAAGATCCAAGCGGCATTCCGAGGACACAAAGTAAGGAAAGAGATGCAGCAGCAGACTCAGCCAACTGAAGAGCCTACCAAAGAACAGCTCGAAGCAGAGTTCCGTCCCGACGACAAAGGTAGGCATGACAGCTACTAAATCACATTTTCTCACTTTAATTACATAGCCTGCAATAATCATCATTCGTATTCGATAAAACTGATCTTCATATTTGATAAATAATATATTTGATATCAATTTATATGTATACAAGTTCAAAATCGAAGAAAGGTAACACACAGAGTAAAGAAACACACTTACAAACTCAAATTTTTGGGGAATTTATCTTTAGGAGAAAAGAGAGAGGGATACCTAGCATACTATGGATGACACCGCAAGTAACCCTTACTTGTTATGGCAGTCCTCTCTTCTTTCTCCTGAAAACGGATCACCCTAAAATTTTACTTTTATAAGTATGTTTCTTAACTCTGCGTGTAACTTTTCTTCGATTTTAAACTCGTATTGTGTCCAGTTTGGACTATCTTTGAAAATTTATAGCAATTTTTTGTATATATAGATAAATTGAAATAATATATGGCGAAATTATGAAACCACTTTGCAATCTCATATACTAATAAAACATATGCTTAGGAACATAAGAAGTAGAACTATGTTGCCACTCAAAAGAGATGAGATTTTTATGTCGTTGAATATTCGAGAAAAAAACTGGATAAACTCAACTGTTTAAGGCAAATTTTTTCTACCCTTCTGGTGACAGTTATATCTTCTAAGGAAAATTTATTTGGATTAATCTTGTTGCTGAAGTAAGTAGTTGATGATTGAAATAAATAAAGAAATTGATTGAGAAATGCAGAACACGCTGCATTTTCAAATAATATGCCTTGATAGCATCCGAAGGTACAAACATTGACTTCAATGCTATTATCTCCAGTATTGGATAACATTTAAAACTTGTTTGATGAAGAGGTGCCAGTTTAGTGGTTGTTGCAAGATAAACAGGCATTATCCTAATTGCGAGGGATTAACCACTGCATTGTTTACAGAACCGGATTTAGGTGTAGAGAGAGACTAAGTTATTCCATTTCGAAGGCCTCTAAATAACATATATTTATTTAACTATAAAATATTCGTATATTTATATTTTCTTTTGAAAAAAAGAGAAGTCTTAATATAGAAAAAAAATCTTGAAAAAGTTATTTTCATGGAAAAGCTTTCTCCATCAGTGTAAGCATGTCTTTTAGAAAAGTTAAGGAATGTCCTAAATCAAAGAAAAATACCTGAAGTTAGATCTAACTGAGGGAGTTATCCCAATGAAAAAAAAGTAGGCACTTTCACAGAGATACAATTTCAACTCACTCTAACTGCATACCAATGACATTAAATTAGATTTGATAGAGGACCCTTACAAGAATTCTGTTGCCCAAGCACCTGTCGACAAACCATGGAAATGGGAGTTAATAAGGTTGCATCAAGGACTTATCCAAATTCTAAAAAAGCTAGAAAATTGTTAAGATGATTTGATTCAAAGAATATCCAAATTTTTCTACTTCAATTAGAAAATTAGGCACCTTTAAAAAAACTACTAAAGTGAAAAATTATTATCTTTCTCACAATAGTCAGATATATTACAAAAGACGTCTTCTTTCAGTAAAAAAAAAAAAAAAATCCATAATGAAATGAATCTTTATATCTGATTAGAATTATATACTATACTTTTTAAAAATTAAATTTTTATATTTCCCATAAAAATTAATGAACTCTGCCCTGTAATACTGACTATAAATTATTAATTTGAATAAGGTCCACCAATACTAATATTTATTTATTGTAAAATATTTATGCAGTTTTCTGTCAGCGCATTATAGTGGCTTCTCTAATTTGTAAACAAATTTAATTTTTCATTGAATGTTACCTGTCATTTACCAATTTTGGTAAAAAAAAAATTATGATGAAAAATAAGAGTTGAACCATCAAACTGAAAAATTCTATGACTAGATAAATCCCACAATCTGTCATATTTTTAATTTGAAATAATATTTAAATTTTCTGGGTCAACGTAAGTTTGCTGGATGGTGCTGAGACGTGCAGTGTACACAACGTAGTTGTGTAACTGCAAGTTATGCTGTAAATCTGTGGACCTTTTAGAAGTCATTTTATGATTTTTATTTTTATTATTACATTCTGTTACTTTTCATTTTTATTATCGTTTAATTCCTTAATTTTTGCAATTCTGTTAGTAGACCTTTACATCTTCTGTTCTAATGTTGTACTTATGAGTCAGAATGGAATAAATGTAAAGCTTATAAATGATTGATCCCCACGATATGTAAAATAAAACGTTCCACAGGAAGGGATATCGTTCTATTTTCATAGCTCATCTTCAAAAGTCCTTTAGATTCACATTTCATGTATCATTTACTTTGCTTTGTTTCTTCTCTATAATTACTGGTAGCTTCTCTTGTCATAAAAGTAAACTAGTAGTCCTTTAGCAAGTGTTTTCTTCTATCTTTCTCAATGCTTACGTACTTGTAAAACAAACACATAACGTCTTACGACAATGTTACAGTTGTAGAATATCCTGACTAAGATTATGTGGTATTTTGGGAAGCTTATTTACAGACTATCTCTAATTTAAAACATTCTGTAAATCAGTAAGCCTCAGGACCAGTAGTTACCAGATTTAGGATTCCAGCCTTTCAATCACATCTTCTGTTCTCATGTAGTACTTATGAGATACAATTAATTAATCAAAAGCTTATGAATGATTGATCCCGACAATATGTAATACATTTACCCACTAACATTCAAATATTTTCATGTGTTCAATTTCATTATCCAAACATCCTGTTATAATATTAATAAATATAGTACCAACCATGTGGATTAAGCAGTTTTTTTGCAAAGAGATTACTTCGACTTAAGCTAAAATAATTATCGACAAAATCATTTGGGAATGATTAATGATTCAAAAACCATTATCACCTTAAAATACATACAACATAGAAACACTATATTTAGGGCATCCTAAAAAAAAATGATTTATACTACCCCTTAATTCAAAATCCATTGAACAACATTAGCGAGGATAATCTCACGGGCGCCTGGAAAGCAGCAGTGAATTAGTATTCATCTTGTTAAAACCATTGCACAACCCCAAAATAACTAAATTTAACAATTAGTTGGTAACTTTACAATTATACATTAACTTAACTAAAATACCCTAAATATAATAAATATCTGTAGTATATTGTTTATATCTCTGGCATTAAACTAACATTTTTTTCAGGATATGCATATTTTATAAATTCAGTTACTAGATTTCACGATAAGTTATAAAATAATTACTTACACTGATTACTATATTTAAATTCTACTTGATTCCTGCTATGTGCTAGTATTCTTAGTGTATGGGACTATAGTTCATTGACTGATTTAAATCATGATTTGGGTAATGACAATTGAAACGTATCTTTTTTATATAATATTCTGATTAAAGACTAATTTATTAACAGGACGTTTACAATTATGGAATAAATTAAATAAAACACATATCCTACTAGGTGCTATAATAAGTTGATTCTATACATAGACGATGTATATTTAATGATTGTATGTTAGTATGTATATTTATGAATTACACTCATTTGGAGTCATAATTCATGGTATCAGGAAATGTACAAGCTAAAGCAAAGGGCGGCTCTGAACCTCAGGAGGATCATTTGCCAAAACTTTGTCTGTGTAATGGAAGATGCAAGAGGGCCTTGGAAACTTAGTATCGACTCTTGCATGTTGCTGTTCTTGGACAAAAAATGTGTACATAATTTGCAACTATTTCACTCATGAAAATACCATATTCAATAGTTGATTTATCATTGGTAGTCTATTTTATGGCTTACTGAAATTCAATGGAGATGGGTTCTTCAACAACTATCTGCCAGAAACGTGAACTGCAGCTTTACGTCTTCTCTGAGAGACCATCTATGCAATATTGTGCTCATACAAAATTATGGTCTCATAACCCCATTATTCAAACCTGTTAACTGAGACTAACTGCAAGAAAGCTACCACTGGGCTAGACCGAACATAACATCAGAGTATATTAAAATCACTATCACTTCATTTTAAAGTGTTAGAATCCTATAACAACCTACAACCTACAACCTAGTGTTTCATTGTCACATACGTTTTGTTACAATCAAATATTAATTTCATTATTGAAATACTTACTGAATAAAGTGGTGTGATTTTATTTGAGTAGAAAATGTAATGCATTCATGGTTTCTGAATAAATTATGATCCCTAATGTAAGTATAATCTGGTGAAAACCAATAAAATCTTTCATTCGTTAGTTGTGCGGTCAGTCCGGTATTTAGCTATTATTTAGTCATTATTCTCACAGCCTTCTCATTTACTTATTATTCTTTGTTCAAATTCTCGTTTCTCTTTTTCATAATAATTAGTTGTATCTGAAGTAGAGCATACGTGTTAGAGACACGTTGTTATAGTACCTTGTTATAGTACGTTGTTATAGTAAACCTTGTACGGTGTCATCAAAGTTTATAGTTTGTCTCAGTCGACGAGGAGGATGGAAATCGTTGAAAGGAGTATTTTCCAACTTGCAGAGAACGCCTCGCCAGGGGAGAGCCCAATTTGATTTATTAAAGAGAACATCCTAAGTTAGAATTATGACCACTAAATTCAAGCAGACCTTAAGCCTGCTTATGTTAATATGAACGTAAATGCAAAGTAATTCATATATGGCTCACTGCATTCATACATTCATAAATGAATGTCCATATACAGGTACCAATGCAATTACAATTCCACTCTGTAAAATTATACCTGGCGAATTGACATCGTAAAGTTGTTTTACGTTCGTTGATTATAGATTTTTAATAAGATTATCCACGGTTATTTCATTATATTTCTCATTAATATTTCAATCTTCTATTTACTTACTCTTTTGTCAGTCAGCCAGCCGTCTGTTAGTATTTCCTATAATTTATGAGCTTATTAATAATAATATGTTTATATTTTCTTTTTTATGAAAGTTAATTTTTTCACAAAAGAAAGTCATCCTTTTGCCATTTCCTCAATTTTTTAAAGCCGTTACAAATTTGCAAAATTACATTACTTCTCGTTCTTTATGCAAGTTTTTATGATTAAAAAGGATGAATCGTTTTATTGATAACTGTTCTGTGCTTTTTGTTTTGAGTAAAATAAACTTCTATAGTTCATAGTGATAAAAATTTCTGTGGATATGAGAAATGACTGTCTATTTCGTTTCTGTGAAAGATCCAAAATATTTTGTTTACTATTATTTTTGAGTATAGTTTTTACTATGGTGGCCACAATAGTTCATATAACTTAATATAACAAAATTTCACAATAAACATGTGAAATAACAATCATCGTCCAAACAAAAATGAGAAAAATGATTAAGATCTTTCAACTGTAACATGCGGTCTTCGTCAGAGTGAAATCCAGAATCTGCAGAATCCAGATTCTGACACAGAACAAAATAGCCAAAGTTTTTTATAATATGCACAGATATCAATAGCGCTACGGAATGTAGGAGTTTACTTTACACAGAACAAAAAGTAC
Source organism: Hermatobates lingyangjiaoensis (assembly GCA_026182355.1). NCBI lineage: Eukaryota > Metazoa > Arthropoda > Insecta > Hemiptera > Hermatobatidae > Hermatobates > Hermatobates lingyangjiaoensis. Next base: position 75,931 of record JAPFBL010000026.1, read on the forward strand.
AGAACATCGTTTGGTCTATATTGTAGGAATATATTTGACGTTTACATATCATCCATTGGTAAATAATAAGCAGAATAAAGACATGAAAATTGTAAAGGCAAAGATGGAAAAACCTGTATCAATCTAGTATGAAAAAAAGGGTGACAGTGACAATAGAATACTGCAATTGTATTATGTTGTTTTGTTGTGGTAATAAAACAGGTTCGAAGACATAACTTATGAACAGTTCCTTTGGTCAATGTTAGTGTCTTGAAGTTGTTCCTTGTTTTAGAAGTTTGTATAATAAATCTCTTAATTCCAATTGGGAAGTGTTAGGACCAGGCAGATAGAGACGGGTTAAAGTCATATATTTTTCCGGCAAACGTTTTATTGGGGATCTCTAAACTCATGAATTACGACATTCTACATCAATATAGAGATTTATTTGATTTCTATATAATTCATATTATTTTTAATAAATCAATATACAACAAATATGAACGCTTCAATCTACAACCAAAAACTCGCTGCACCAATATTGACTTCAGAATATTTAGGAGCTTTTGTCTATCCCTTTTATTTCAGTTCTTTGATAAAAACCAATCTCAAACGCTTGAAAACATTTTCATTTTTTGACTCTGATAATTTATTTTACTTATAGCTCCCAGTATTTATTGTCAGAACTCTAAATGTATAGCAAATATATTTATATTAGTGAGGACAAATAGATGAAGTCTTCACTACAAGGATTTAATTACAACGCGTTTTGAGCACTTAGTGACCGACTGACTTTTATCGTCAGGCGCATCTGCATTGAATAATTACTCAACACAATAACTGCTTGCATAGTTCGTGAGTTAAATATATTTATATAATGACATAAACACAAATAGCAATTATACTTTCAATTATATACATTCTACATTCAGTGAAAAAGGAAAAAGTTAATAATTTACGTGCGAAAACAAGCAGCAAATTAACAGAAAAACCTAGTATTTTAACATTTATTCTAATTTATTCATTCAAATTCACTCTAAAAGATTGATTGATTTCAAATGATTCCAAGCCTGCTCTTTCCTGAAGAAGAAAATAAATTATTTAATTAATAACGTGATTCCACAAGTTAACTTGCAGGTAACTAGAACAAACTGAATTTGTTTACCACTTGTAGGAAGTTCCTCAATAAAAACGCAAAATATTAAGAAAACACAACTTCACTCTCAGAAATTTAAGAACATTACTAACTTCCAAAACTGTAGACAACCAAAGGTCTCGTAGCGGGGTTTACAAGTTATCCTGTTGAAATTGTGGCTGTAATTATATTGGTATGACCATTCGAAATTTTGAGAAACGAATTAAAAAACATAATAAAGTGTTTATTCAAAAACGAGAATCAAATCAAAATAGTAATAATTTCGTTCCCCACTTTGCTAAATACGTCATAACTAACAACCAAAAATTTGACCCAATACGAATTTAAACATTTTACATATTAACAATAAGTTTCACAAAACAGCATATTTAGAAGTATTCGAAATCAATAAATTCTCCAGGATGAATTGCTCCTTATGTCTGAACGAACACACACCGAGTCTTCCGAAATATCTGGACATTTTTATATAATTTGAAAGATGTGTTTTTTTCTTGCAAAAAGCCATGTTCCAAAATATAGTTAGGTAAATATACCTAATTTTAAATATACCTTTGCCAAGACTTTCTACATTCCTCCAAACTCCCACCAACCCCTACCAACACTCCTTGAACCCTCCTTCCTTTCTAGGCACTTCAGTCAATCAACATCTCAACAGTAAAGGTAATTAAAGATTTTTTTTATTTATAAATTGGTTCATGTTTCAGTATGTTGTCAAACATTAATGTTCAGGATTAATCAAGTCACTTTTCATACTAGTTCTCTTGTTAATAACTTCAATAGTACAATTCAAAATTCATATATTAGATTCAATTTCAAATATTTACGTCTGATGTTCTTAAAACTCACAAAAATTGATATTTTTTTAGATATAAACCTAAAGAAGAACACTGAGTGTTTGAAACGCGTTATTAGTTTTCATATTAAACATTTTTTTTTGTGTAGAGACATAATTTTTTCAAATTCCCTAATATGATTGCAAATAAAAATGTTAAACAATTTGTGAATATTCTTAGAATTTTAATTTGCATAAATGAAATCATCCTAAATGATTTCTTCACTGAAAAAAGACAGATTATTTTAAAGTCTGTGCCAATTGATGAAGATAATTTAATCATTTTAATAGAATGACTATTCTATTAAGACATATATTAAGACATGTCTATTCAGACAATAATATTCAGAATTGTAACACAGATATTCGTGTTATGACCTGCAATAGAAAAGCTACACTAATTTTGGAATACTTAGAGATTCTTTTGAAACATCACATCCAATTTCTTTTAATAGGAACTCATTTTTCTCTTTGGACAGAAATATCTTGGCTTCAGGAAACATGTCAGTACTCTCTGCTCAATGGTCCAAGTTATAGCTCTCATCCCTGGTCATATTTTCATTCACTTTAACAATATTCTGTCTCTACTGCTGCACATTTATAAGGAATATTTATTTTGATCTCCATGATTTGTTTTGACATTTTTACATTTTACTTTAAATTGACAGATTTATGGGTGAATTAATTTCATAGCACACCAATTAGCCATGCATTTATCAAAAATATACTACAGTTGTGAAAAGGCCTTTTGGTCTCATGTAGATAAACATTTACTTGCTTTTTTTGTATTATTTAAATAGTACTTTCTTTAATGTTAATAGTAGAATATTCTTTAGCGTTAAGAATAAACTATTTCAACTCATGATTAACACAATTCATTTTAAATAAAATTCATACAACTATTCATACGGCTTCAATATCAAAAATTAAAAGAAACATATAAGTAAATTTCAATACACAATGTGGGCGTAATATAATTAAATTGACGGAAGTATTATCGGGGTGTTGCGTTCCCTCATGCTAACTTACTCATTTATCAATGGAATAAAATTAGACTAAATATTTTTGAGTAAACTCAAAATTTTATTGTTTACTGGAATTAGTCTTAAAAATGAATTAATAATAACATTTAATAACGATTGAAAAGGAAATAAATAAAAGGAAAAGTATAAGTAACATTCATGAATGTCTGCCGTTACCTATGTATTTTTGCGTACCTTGGATAAGAGGAACCACTTGTACTTGTACATTTTTTACATGTTTACCACTGGATGAATTTTAAATGTTTACATTTTTTTGTTTACATTATTAACTATTCTAAATAAATAGTCTGTATTCAGATAGTAAATTTTAAATAGATTTTCTTTTATTTATTAAATTTTAAATATATTATGTAACTATGCTTAAAATGTAAACAACAGGTTATATATAGCAGTCAGGGTGCACCATTGCTGCTCTCTTGCCACCAAATACAAAAGGGAAAGAAATAAAAAAAAATTAATTAATTAAATAAGGAGAAAAATACATAAAAATAAAGCAAAAATCAAACTGAGTAAATAAAATAAAAACAATTGCGGATAATAAATTAACATGGTAGGGGTTGAACCAGGAGTTGATTAATAGCATATTTGTCTTTTTGGAACCAATCAACGCTTGACTGAAGTAATTTGACATTTTTGTCTTTGATATTAGTGAATAATTCAATTTTTTCCTCCTAGTGTTTATAAATATTTCAAAGAAGAGATAGACATAGGATAATGCTTTTTATTTATCTTAAGAATATTCAGTCAACTACTGTAGACATAATTTTCTTGGTACAACAAAGGCTAGTAAAATAACATTAAAACAAAGAACATTACTACCCTCTTACATGTTAAGATAAGAAGGTGAGAGGCCATCTTATCTGGTATATTGTTGGTGACATCACTTGATCTGTTTCAGAGGCTATCTATCCAACGACACCATCAGTAATATAAGATTAAGTTGGTATTGCCCTTTCTTGAATTGTTTAAAACTTATATAGGCAATCACTTTTTTGATTTAGTGCTGGCGAGTTTTTCTTGAGAATGCTTTTCAGAATTCTCAAGAAAAAAAAAGTATTTTGTATTAACTGTAGACAGTATTTGTTGTAAATAACCAACAGCCGATAGAAGTGCTTTCCATTCATATTGAAAAACACATCGGTCATATTTATCATTTATCGCCCAGCTAAATGAAACATAAACTCGCAAAAACGTGCCTTGACTAATAAATATCTTGAAACGGATAAATTTTCTCTTGGAAAACCTATAAAAACACTATGTTTGTAGCATATTATTCCACGATGATAAAATTATCGATAAACCAACTGATTAAGGGCCAGGAAGGTCAGTTGTAAACGTACTGGCCTCTGAACTGTTGGGTCTGGAGCTCGATACTCACCCTGGCCCTCGATTTATTCACGTGGGAGGTGAATAAATCTAAGCATGTCGTCTAGCCTAGAGGATATTAACCGTCGGTTCTGAGCCTGTATGATGTCAGGTACTCGTTAAATATCCTTACTCTAAATACACTTGAGTTAAGCAAAATGTAAGACCCTCAATGTAGAATCAATGGGAAATGCAGTATTTCCTCGAGGAATTAGAATCGGAGGGCTTTGGTCAGTCCCTCAAAAAATAAAAAATGCTTAAGCACACATTGCCATCCAAAAATAAAAATCGGGAATATTAAGTATTAGATATGAAATATATCAAATATCATCAATTTTTTTTTCAAAAATTGCAATTCATAACCCGGATTAATACAATGCAGCTCTCTTGACACCCCAGTTTTAAAGCAAGAGAGAAGCAGTGGTTAGTAAAGTTTAGTTCTAAGGGAATACATATATGGTCAGTTCATTTTTACCAAGAAAATTAAAAATAATAAAAAAAATTTTGCCAATTGTAATGAAAATTTACAATAATCTCCTCTGAATTAAAAAGATAAAGAAAAAAAAACAGGCTGCTTTAAGCATTGCGACATAAATAAAAGATATATACTCAGCCATAGAGGTGTGTTTTATTTCTACGTTATATGGAGTAAATAGCTTTATAAGGATTAAACAGCACTCGTGATTGGCATTTTATCTCTTTATGTCGTTAATCGTTGTCGAGTAAATTTATATATTATTCATGCTTTCGGTGAGAGTCATCATTCAAAGTTATGTTGGCATCAACTGCTATTCTAATACATACAGTGATTGATTATCCAATGGTTTTTTTATTCTAGCTAATTAATCAGCTCTTTTCATAACATATTATGTCTCGCAGAATTGTCATCAAAATAGATAATTTCTTGACTTAGTTTATAGTTTTCATAATTATGCGTTTTGTGAGAGAAAGTTAATCGGAGTGAGACGTTTAGAGAGTTAAGAAAATAGTGTGAGATGATTCTGTGTAAAGGAGATTGCGTTCTATTTCTGTGAAAGAGAGATAGTGTGATAGTCGAGTGGATTGTAAGTGGGCTATGAAAGCATTATCATGGCAAACACATTATGCCAACTGAGCCTCATGAATGATTCATGAAACATTAACTCCCTTAAATCACACTATTGGTTCATTTACAAAAGCCTTAACCACTTCCCCATACTTCGCTGCTTCTATAGAACAAATCAACAGAGGCAAATGTAGACCTCACTGCATTTTAGTAACTAGATAAATACCCTATTGAAATTCCAGCTATTTCATAAGCAATATAAACTAGATACTGCTGGTTTAAATTAAACGGTCTTTCATAATTTATTATATATGTTCAACATTTCACAATAGGAATGTTGAAAGATGTCATAAATAAAGAAAATTGATGATCAAAATTTACCTCCCATTTACTTTATCCTATTAACTATACATATAAAACAAGATAAAAGAACACAAAGGGAAAAAAATCAAATTTTGACCCTGTAGTAATGAAGGGAAAAAGAACAGTTCTGCTCGGCTAGCAAACAGTAGCTAAGCACTCAGTGCATACGGTCAAACGATAACGAGTATTGCCAACTCAAAAAAAAAATAACTAAACAAATAATAATATGTCAAAATTAAAGCAATAATAAACAAAACATAAAACAACAAACAATAAGTACAAAATAATTAAACAGAAGAAAAATAAAATTAACAGTTTTGATTGAGGCCAGGGTTAGTGTCATATGCCTTGAATTTAATTCACTACTTACGAGTAACCATTTTTGCTTCAGTAGGCCAAAAAAATGCCAATTAATTTAACAGTTTTTTATTGTTTAAAAACTGGTGTTAACTATTGTTTAATCATTTGTCTAATCAGCTATGTATTTTTTGAATTTGTTGATCATTTTTTGAAATGACTCTAAAGTCATTTGTTATTCCACATTACTTCCGATATTTAGCCGTATTATACATATAGATAATAAATGTTCCAAAAATTTGTAGATATTTTATTTTTAAGCCTAAATTAGTATGTATTTCTTAGTACCTTGCACACGCATCTCAAATGAACGTTAATAGTAAGAAAAATGTAAAATATTGTAAACTTGCATAAGAGTGATTACCCAAACCTGTTTTGGTATTATTGCGTGCTCCCAGCTTATTCAGCTATATTACGGAGATTACACAAACCATACGTGTATTACATGGATGCAACATCAATTTTTAAGTAGTCTGGTTTATTTATCTATTTTTAGAACACATAGGGTGATAACGCTCCACTTCTAAAACACTAGGGTGAGTTTCATTTTTAGAAAATTATGGGGTGAAAAGTATAGAATATAGAGTGATAAAGGTCTACTTCTAAAACCCATGGATAATTTTGATAATCAAACAGACAAACGAACAGAAAAATGCTGTAACTTTTATTATACTAGATGATCACCTGAAGACTTGTGTTGAATAATCTAATCCTCGTGAGTAAGAACTGTTCGGAAAGTTTGAAATTTATTGAAGAGAAAATTTAGTTTGAATTATATAGTTAATGGAGCTGGAAGAACTAGTTGTTAAGACCTTTGATAACAGTACACAACTGAAATGTAAGCCATTGTCTCGGCAGAATTGAAATCAACTCCAGTTTCACTTAAAGCTCTTCTCAAGTCAGAATCAATATCAAAGTTTCGATAAATACGAACTTTGCTCCACTTAACTTGAATTACCTATTTTACAGATGACATCGATGAACTTGAGTTACTCTAATAAGAATATCAAACTTTTAACTAAACGAATATTATAAAGTTGAATGCGCAATTTAGTCAGTTTGATAATTTAATTAACAATTTCTTTAGAAATGCTGAAAATAAGTGACAATGTAATGCAAAGCATGAAGATATTTTTTTAAATGTTGTTTTTATTATGATGGAGTTCAAAAATAACAACAAATAATTAATTAATTATGCAGTCCGTAATTGTGTGGCATTTATTCATACTGGGGTAATCATATTGAAGTCTCCATAAAAAAAAAGAAATTTTTTATTTAAACAACGCATTTCAAACACTTCGTGTTAATCATCAGATAAACTTCTACAATACAAATTAAAAATTAAATTTTTTAGTGCATATAATTTCTGGTTTATTTTTGTAACTTTTCATTGTTACCTGATGATGTACATGACGTGTTTGCAAAGCGCAGTTTAAATGAAAAATTTCTTTTGTGTGGAGACTTCCAATTGTCATTTTCCACCAGTTTAAAAAAAAATAATTCTAATAATTTTTCACTTCCTTGCTAAATATTTTCATTTCAAGAGAAGTGCGTAAAGAAACCACATATTTATCACAGTGCTTTTTATTTATCATCTTAACCGTCTTTAATTGTCTAAGAATAATTGGTTTGAATAAAAAATATTATCAGGAGTAGATCTAAACAAGATTTAAAATTGCTTAAATCATTGATTTGCAGGAGTTGTATCAAATCCAGATAATCAAACGATCCTTCAAAGTCATGCATACATTGTGGCCAAACAATTTTATATGCAATTGTATGAAATTATAATTATAATATCAATCTAAAGTTACAAATGTTGAATAATTCATAATGTATCAGTTTATAATCTAAGTCTTAAATGTAAATTTTATTTTCAAGGGTTTACGATAACATTTTTTTCATTAATGTGATTTTAATATCGCTGATATGTGGCTGTTATAGATATGAAGGTGCTTTTTTTTACATTCGGAAAAAGTTTTTTACAAGTAAAAATTGTTTCTTAGTTATTTTTACTAACTTAAAGCTAGTAAAACTTTTAGTTGTAAAATTAAAAAAAGTTAGTTTTTTAGTTAGTCAAAAGTAACAATTTTTTTTTAATGTATTTATAATGTGATCACTAGCACCATCTGCTACATTATCATTATGTTAGCCATACAAAATTAGAACAACAGGAAGTACAAAGGGCTAAAAGATGTGAAACGACGACTTAGAGGTCAAAACAAAAGAGAGACTTTGCTATCCAAGCCCCGCGGCAGCCCACTGTTTTGTTAAAATGACTGCAGGGATGTTAATTGAAATTCATGATATCCTCTATATTCATTATGTAATCACCTAAATATAGTTATAACAGAATTTACATTTCAATTGCTGAATTAGTTCTTTTCATTTTTTTATTTATACTTTGTAACAATTTAGTAAACAGTTATTCTTTGATTATTACAGGGTTACGTTTAAAACCTCACGCAATTGAGGAAGTTTTGAACAAATAGAAGTAACAGATTTTTACAGTTTGTATCCGTGTCTGTGTGTTTCTGTGACTGAGTGATAGCTCTTGAAATGTATATCTTTTAGAATACTATAATATTTTATATTTTAGAGTTTAAGAATTGAAAATGAAATAAAATATGAATAGTACAACATTTTGAATTGTTGTAGGGAAAAAAAATATGAAAGAAATTAGTTGAAGGGGATTTCAGATAAGATATATACAATTTATAACTATTGGATATTACCTGGCACTATGAGAGATTCATTACAGATTCTAGGAGTTGAACGACGAGCCGTGTCTTCAATTGTCATTAAGGATTAGTCACTGCAACTGCGAAGCTAATATATATTTCAAGCTCTTATCTCAGTGCTATGCATAATATTCTCCAACTTGAAACTCCCATCTAAATGAATAATAACCACAGTCAAACAATATGATTTAAATTAAGATAGTTCAAAGTATGTTTTTGCTATTTCCAAAAACAAGTTTAAACTGAACTGCTATTTAACTAAATAAATTATGCAATGCACACTTAAAAATAAAACTTTTAAGTTTTAATGATATTTAATAAATAAAAATACTTAGGAACGATGTTAATAAATCATTGTTAATTAGTTTTCATCTGAGTGTTGTAATAGTGCATTTCAGCCAGCCATGAGGTTAAAGAACTTTCAGTTCTCTAATTGCCTGAGATTAATAATGAAAATAACAATGGAATTAATTTTTTTTTTGGAACTTTAGACTAATAAAGATCACTTAATTTATATTTCAAATGCTAATTGAATGTGATTTAAAAAACCGTTATGCCTATTGTGTTAGACTGTGTGAAGTAAACAGGATCATTTCAGAAAGATAAGATAAGAGCGTTTATACCAACTGCTAAAGTGATAACTGAAATGAAACTATCCACCAGCTTTATCACCGTCAAAACACAAACAACAGCATCTCTAAAAAAATCTCCGTGTTTCAAAAAGCTATAAGATGAATCTGAAAAGATAGCAAAAAGGGGCTTTATATATACGAAAAAATCTGGAGTGGCCTACACTCAACTTTACAATAAGTAACTTCATATCAAATTTCTTAAGTGTATAACACATAACGTCTCATTTAAGCATAATGAAAACATCTAAATGGGATATGATTATTAGTCTTTCATTCCTGAGGTAGTACTGATAGTGACTGAAGGATATATCAATATATAACCTTATTTTTCTACATCACACAGCTGATGCAAATAATTTCAATAGTATAACTACAGCAGTAATAACATTTTTGAAAAACTAAAGTGAACATTTCCTGATACGAAATATTCTCCTACAAGAGAACATGGCTTTTGTTCAAATAGCCAGTGGAGTTCTTACATCTTTTACTTGACATCCTTCTACATTGAATATTAAAGTACAATTTTCAAATTTAAAAAAGGAAAATACCCTTACTTGCTCTGAAAAACATCATAAATAGGGAAGACAATGTTGTTTTAAGGTGATTTATAATTAAAGATGTACGATAATTACATTTATTAATCTCTAAACAAAAGATTTCAATTTTGAATTATCTTTTACATTTTCTGTCTTTTATAGAATTATTATACTGGAAATTTTATGGCTTCTTAGTATTTAATAAGATCATTTTCCTTCCCCTTTGTCAAATAACATATATACAATTTTTTTCTGAGTGAGTGTTATCATTTTCCTGCACAATATTATTCCTCTTACATCTCATATAAGTCAATACACTATTCAAATTGCTCCTTTATAAATATCAATTTTATCTCAGTGGATTAGCTCAAAAAATTTCTAAGTTAATGTAAACAATGTAAAAAAATATAAAAAATTCGACAAGTATAGCAGGTGATCTCTTAGTCTAGGATAAACAAAGGGTTTTTATATCGTTATTGCTCTTTCCCGTAATTGAAACTTCCTGATTTTTTTTTTTTTTTTTGAATTGCTAATTTTGTGTTCCACTTTTGGTCAAATTTTCATTATTTTATAATGAGCCGTTTAGCGTCAAAAAAACATTTTCTGAAAACAGAAATCGTACTGTAACGCCCCTTTAGCGAATGTAATTTTGAAAAAGAATACGAGTATCTCAACTCATTCTCCACATAATTTTCTATTTTTAGGCATAGTTTCATTCTTGTCCGTCAAACAGTATGGCTTGTATCGCTCTCATAAGGTTTGAGATTGAATTAAAAGTCACAATTTTTACATTTTATTGAAAAAAAAAATATTTCCTGTTGTTTTAAAATTCTGAATATATTTTGCGTTTGTTCCATTTGTAACCTCACAGATAATGTCAAAATTTCAAAACTCTAGGGTTATCAGTTTTAGAGAAATAAATGTTTAAAAAAAAAACGGTTTTTGGCAAAAAAAGTGACTTTCCCATCATGCATAATTCTTCCCAAACAATAGGGATCTTCGTCTTTTTAAGGCCCAATTTCGTGTAAAATATCAACTTGATCCATCAAAGATTCTGGACCGTAGCGTGGTAACAAGCAATGCTAACACACGCACCCACCCACCCACCCACACACACACACAGACATCATCGTGAAAACCTCATAAAACGACTTCTGGGACCTCAAAACATGTAATTCCGTTAAAATCTCGAGATCGAATTTTTTTACGATCACTATACTTTACTTATAGTAAAGTAAAAATGAATAATAAACTATTTTTAAAATCACAACAATAAATGAAAAGAAAAGATTTCAGAGCATTAATCTATGTAAAATTTTCAATTTGGTGAGTAACTTTATATTATATATATATATATACCACAATTATATTATTCAGTCGCTACTCTGCCTTCCTGCGGGACTCTTCGCTCTTCACACCTCCTGATGACAACGATGGTCGAAATATCGATGTGAGTTATGTCTGTGTCTTTCTGTGTGTTTCCTTCGTTTTGAATTTATTTTATATATATATATATATATTATATATATATATATACACTTTAACACATAGAAAAGAACACAGAAAGACACTACAGAACTCACTTCGATATTTCGACATCCGTCGTCATCGGGATGAAGTGCAAAGTACTCGCGTTGAGAAGCAAACTGCTACTGCAAACATATATATATGTTAGGTGTGTTCTCTAATCGGGTTCGGTCAATTTTCCAGGATAAAAAATCAAACTCTCGTTGCCAACGTTTCGTTTTTATTTAAAACCTTTTTCATAGGCCTACAAACAAAGGATAATAAGAAATCACATATCAACATTATGTTGATGTGTGATTACATATTATCCTTATCCTTATTATCCTGGAAATTGACCGAACCCCGATTAGAGAACACACCTATTCTATCAAACTGTCGATATATTATTGAATCTGATATATATATATATTATATATATATAGTTATATATATATATATATATATATATACATCATGATTTGTTTTCTTGACCCAATATTTATATGATGTAATTTTCTTGAGGTTTGAGGTCCAATGATTAAAACTAGTCCATTTGCCGACGTTTCGACATATGAAGATGACATAAATATATGTCGAAACGTCGGCAAATGGACTAGTTTTAATCATTGGACCTCAAACCTCAAGAAAATTACATCATATATATATATATATATATATATATATATATATATATATATATATTTATACAAAACTAAAGTTTATTGAGACTCCGTCAGTTCTTCAGGTTCAAATTAAACTCTCATTGCCAACGTTTCGGTTTTTATTTAAAACCTCTTTCATAGGGTGAAGTATAAATTTTTGAAATAGAAAAACTAAGTATTACATTACAAATTATTTTTCCTTGTAAAACTGTGTTGAGGTTATGTGTAATGTTATCTTATTAGTCTAGTCGAAGGTTTTGTCCGGTTAACATTGTTGTTCCTTTAAATAATGTAAATTGCATTTTCTTAGTAAAAAATTCTTATTTCTGCCTATGAAAAAGGTTTTAAAAAAAAACCGAAACGTTGGCAACGAGAGCTTAATTTTTTATCTTGGAAAATTGACCGAACCCCGAATAGAGAACACACCTATATATATATATATAATAATATATATATATATATATATTTGTATGTATATATATATATATATTTGTATATATATACTAATCTTGTGAATATAAGGAAACATGATTAGTATTATGGACCATCTTCAGGATAGTTAAAATCCTGACCTTGAGATAGATATGATCAAGCTTACGTTAATACAACTTTAGGTATTATCTGTTACAATAATATGATGTAATTATCAGCTCAAGAATCTATGGAAAAGAGTAAACACGACTGTTTGGTTAGAGTGTTTGGGTTTTTCAAACCTCGAAAGAAATACCTGACGCAATAAGGAACAATGACATTAAAGTATGGTTTTACCAAACAACCATAGCTAATTGGTAACCTTCTCCTGATGTATTGTCTGCAAAACTATCTAAAAGGTAAACACTTCAAAAAGTTGTCAAAAAGCTGCAACCTAAATCAATAGAAAATAATCAATATTTGTTTTAGGTGCAAAATCGAATAAATAGACTGATTACTGTTAAATTTTACTGCGTCACGCACCAGTTTAGGACCCTGTTGTAAAAATTAACAAATATTTATTAGATATCTAACATTATCGCTGTTGCTGCTGAAGTGGTCTTATTGGACAATACTTAAGGAAAAAGTAAAGATTTATGGTAAAAATACTTATAATGGATATCAATATGCATAAAAAATACACCACCCTATTTTGAGGAACTTTCAGTGACATCTAACCTTAGAATACCTGCATGTATAATTGACAAGATGAATTAGAAAATAACGGTACGTTTCTTAAGAAACCAAAATACATTAATAAACTACGACAGAAAGAATAATATCTGGGCAAGATAATGGAAGAAATAACAATACAGACCGAGTTATACAAAATAGAATAAGATCCCTTCGAATGCATGTTGAGCACTACCTCTTACTGGAACAACACTTGACAAAATATTATTTCTTTAGAAAATCATTTCTCTGGACTTCTGAGCTTTGCAAGCAATATAAAAAATATCTAATATGATTATAGTTGTATAATATTTCTAACTAATTCCCATATCTTTATAAAATCTTTTTTATCTTTATTAAAAAAATAATAGTAATATTATAATTTGTTAAACTTTAAATAATAGTATATTAGATATTTATTCTAATATCTCATAGTAATATTAAATTTAAAGTAAATATCGTTAACGAAAGACATTATATGTATTAATATAATCATTCCGTTTAGTTATTTTAGTATTAATAGTATTTTTTCCTTTAAAAACTTTCTTTTGATATTATTGCTTGTTATTAGTTATGACATGTGTATTAGTTAAACATTGATTGTATTTCGTTTTCGTGTTGATTAAGGAGTCGGATGATTGCAAAAATATTAAACGTTTTTATGTTTTATATAAGGTTATATTGTAAAATTTTTACTTAAGTGATATAGTCTTGATCGCTATTAGAAAAAACAGACTGTTTCAGAAAGTAAATATCTAAGGAGAAAAAAGCTAAAAGAAATATTGAACAAACCATTAATCCCAGGTTAATTAGAGTAAAAAAAAAATTCTACTCAAGAAAAATTACTTTCTGAGATTTAATTATTATTCTGTTTTTAAATTTTCTCTTTTTTATTTTCTTTTTAATGAAAGATCTTTAAGAAAAAGGACAGAAAATAAAGTTTTCCTTTAATTTACCTTCAACAAATATCCAGTTACATTATTTTTAAATAACTAGAAGGAGCAATTAAAAGAAAATTAGAGTAAATCGAGGGTGCTATTCTTATATTTCATATTCATTTTCATTATTGTTTTAATCACTATTTATTTTAGTGAATATTTTAGTGAATTAATTTTGCCATGATTGTGACATTATTATTAATCACAATTAAACTTTTTCTGACACCTCAGTACATAATATTAAAAAAAAATCCAGGTTATGAAAGGAAGAATTTATCTACAAACCTTTTTTTTAAATAGTGGTAAATTTAGATATTCAGCAGTATTACAAAGGACAACACTAATAATGAAAAAGTTTTGATACCTCTTGATCCTACTAATTATATAATAATATTTATTTGGTATTCTGGTTTAACTGGATCCCAGAATTATGCGTAAATGCATTCTACATCAATACCAAAAAAAAGTCATATTCTTCTTCTTCTTCTTCTTTGTATTATTATTATTATTATTATTATATTTTTATTATCGTTTATGCACGAAGGAAGAGCTGTATGGATCAGGAGATAGCAGGAGATTGGGAGAAGGAGCCAAGAGGAAGTTGAACGGCCAGGCTTATCCATGATATTTCTACTTGACTGGGGAGAAAACATGTTTTCCACTTGTTTTTTGGCCATGAAAACTTCCATAAGTAAGTACACAGAACTGAAAAGGCTGAGACACCTATGTGTATCCATTAAACGTCCAGCGAAAAGGCCGACGCTAAGCACACCTTTGTTTGTACCAAGTGTGATGTGTTACGAAAAAAGCTGAAAACAATGATAGGAGCCGTTACTCCTGCAACACTTGTAGAAAAAATTAGTAGAACACTTGAAAAAACATTGAAGATGAGAACACATGGAGATGTGTAACAAGTTTCGTCCATATCGTCCTCGACGAAAAGAAGCACAAACCCATAAAGGAGAGTCAGGTGGTGAACAGAGAAATTCTTTTGAAATTGGAAGAGAAATATAAGGACAGAAGACCACCACATTGGTGAAAGAAAAACTAATCTGAAGTAATGTGATAAACGGTTCCAGGATAGTGTCCTTAAAGAATAGGGGACGTTTTAGTTGGTATTTTGGCTTAACTGGGAGCATAGCACTACAGCTACAAATGCATTTCACCTCATCCAAAAAAAAAAAAATAAATAAATATTATAGTCATTGTGAAAAGAAAGTCATAATTGATTCAGTAACGTTCTTTTAAATACTGCATTTAGTTTTTCAACGAGTCGAAAATCTAACAAGAGATTAATAAAATTAACAGAAAAAGTTTTATGAATTTCAAAACTATACCAGGTTAATAGAATTGATTTTTCAAATAGTTAATATTACATTAATAATAATAATAATTTTAAGTATATATTTTGCAATAAATTCCTACAAAAATTAAATTAAACTATGAACATAATTATTCTAATTCTAAAGAGAAAAACAATTCTTTTGTTGCTTTAACGAGTATTCATACTACTTAAAAAGCTCAGCTCTCTTTAAACTTTGTGATGACGTTATAATGACCAAAGAAATTACATTCATATTAATGCTGTAGACACACTTAATTAGGTGTAACTGCTTATGGTCAGCAGTGTTTTCTTTTGTTATTTATTATTCATCTGAATTTAATCTGATAGAGAAGTCAGAAGTTAAAAAATACATGATGGATTGTTTGTTTCGTTTTCTCTATATTGTGATTTCTTTCAATCTTCTACGATTGATTGCAAGATTTAATCTATATCAGAAGTAAAGTTTCATTTTAACCAAATTTACTAGATTAGGGGCTTTTTTTACGAGAACTGTCATTATACAGCCGAGGACAGGGAGGACAGCGTGGCCTCTAAGGATCAGCATTACATTGATTTTTTATCAGCATCCATCTAGATTTATGATTATGATTTTTTTCTTTTTTTATATATATTAATACATCACAACTACTCTTAGGAGGGTAACAAGTAATAGTAGACTATGTTACATTTGAAATCAAATAATGAGTGGAGAACAGTCCATTGATAATATTCCAGATTCTGAATTGTTTTATTCACTTGAATTTAATTTTGTTAGTTATGATTGTTAAGCAGATCTCAGGGCCAACTTTTTTTCAGCCCTGAATAAAGTTCAACATATAGTGTTGATAGGAGTCTGATAGGATAATAATTGCATAATGAAGATTTAGGTTGGTGGAAAAAGGTTGATGAAATTTCTTGAATCGTGATTGGATTGCTTGGTAGACAGAAGAAATTTTCAGATTGTTATGAATGGTATGGTTTGAAACATAGATGGCAGCTTGTTAATGTAAAGTATCCATGGATGATTTAGATAATTTGGAATGGTATGGATTTTCAGTCCGTAAGTCCAAATCGGTTTGACTATTGTTGTATGTATCAGTCTTTTGTTTTGAAAAGTCAAATTTGACCTTTGGCAGATCAGTTTGGATAGTGTCTTATAGTAGCGCATTAGGTCCTGCCGTTTCAGTCTTGTAAGTGGATTTCATATTAGTCCAAGTCGATGTACTACACACCAGATATCACACTATATTAGTAATTGGGAGGAAAAGCTATTAATTTTAACAGGAGGAAAAACCTTGCCTTCTTAGTGTCATGGTAATATGACAGTTTCTCTGTGTTTAATTCTCTTCTGCTACCAAGATTCCAGATCGAACAAATGATTGTGGAGGAATTGAGTTAGGTGAAAAAGGTCTGAATCTCTTGACAGGATTGCTGTATCATTTGCAAAGGTGAAAATAGTTGTTTGTGGATGGGTTGTGTAGCCAGTTGTACATATTTGGAGCAAGTACGCTACTCTGGGGCACACTTCTTTTTTATAGCATTTATAGGAAAGTAGGGGGAAAGAGGAGCGCTTTCACCAGCCCTGGATTACCTATCAGTCAGATTGCTGCGACGGACGAGATGATATGTTGAGTTCAAGATGTCTTTTAGTTGGCATTGTAAGGTTGGGATCCAAACCAGGTCAAAAGCTTTCGAAAATGCAAAGTTGCAGGTTTCATCTTTGGACTTTGCATTTTAATTTGTGTAAACTATTTCAGTTCAGAATGTTTCATGTTGAGAGTTTATCTTAACATGGCATTAATTCCATTTAACTCATACAATCAATCTATTTGTTTATCAAGATCTCGTTACAGTAAAATACAATAACGTGAAAATAATGTAGCATCCTATCTTACATTAAAAAAATATAATATTTCTTTAATTTTTAAATGAAATGTAATCTCATCTACATGTTATGCCATTATTTAAACATGTATTCTATTTCTTTATGACATCCTATATAAACTAATATTCTTAACTTTTTAAATCCACCCTATCCATATTGTTTTATTATTATTATTATTATTTGAGGGTGAATATAGCACTGTGTCTTAAAAGAAAACTATTGTACTTCCCCTTTTCTCTACTAACGTACCCCAGCAGTTAGCTTCAACGCCTCCAAGAAGCTCAGCACTTTTGCTAGTTCCGGCTGTAAAAGTTTTTCTATGGCTTGTTGAGTGTCCCGAAGCACCCCTTCTCTGTGCAGCAAAGTTTGCTAACAGTCAGCCAGCAGGTGCAACGGTATTTCTTCCTCTTCTTTGCAGAATCTGCACAATCCATCGTTGATAATGCCCATTCAGGCTCCCTACGTTTCAAGAAAAAGCGACTTCTTTTCTCCTTCATCGGGAGGGTCTTCTTCGGGTCCTTAGGTGCACTTATGGTAGGTTGGATCTTATCAGTTAGCGCTTTTCCGGAGGATGGTCTCCGGAGTTCCTTCTCTTTAGTATCGTACATGGGAAAATCCCTGTACCTCTATCGGTGGTATTTTGTCAGCTCCGGCAGAGCACCACATACCGGAGTAAGGTTATTTACTCAAGGATGTCGCCTGGTACCCTTGAGGGTCTGTTCATAATACAGTAACCCCTGTATCATCCATCCTTCGACACAGATCGCATAACACCTTAGATTGGGGCTGAGATAAAAGCAGGGGATTTAGGGATTAGGAAGGATGTGAAACGAAGGTGTTCAGACTCAGCCCCTGATCACTTTCTCCACCTCTTTCGTTTGTCCCTTCATATAGCAGGTTAACAGGGTAGCCTCGTGAAGGCCGAAAGTCGGAGTTGAGTGTTAGAGGCTATTAGAGACGCTTAATCACTCCATTACTACCCCTATATTGTTTTAGTAAAATATAATTACTAACAAAATTGATTGTTTAGATTACCGTGTTTTCTTTATTGTTAAAATGAAATTTATTTTATTGAATTGTTTGGTATAAACAATAAAACGATTAAACTAAACAGTTTAAAAAAAGCTACGGAACTTATAAATTCTTTGGGTTTATTACTAGTTCTATGCTGAATTATTATATATTTTGAATTTACATAAGTTATTTAATATAGATGTATATATACGGTAACTAAGCACATAAATAATAAGATAAGGTTCATAAATAAATTGTTATCTTGATTGCACCCGTGACCTCTAGAATAAATGAACAGCATAAAATTGAGATTTACATGTATTTCGTTCAAATATATATCAAAAGCCATAAACCGTTTAAAGCTGACTCTTATTAAAAACATTCCATTTTCTCTACTTCAGTTCTCCCTTTCAATAATGTCTGTTAAACTTGTAAACTTGGTTTTTATTCTCATCTGTAGAATTGGTTGAAATAAGAAAAAGAGTTAATTTTCTTTTCCACAGACAATTTCACGGGTTGCTTAACTTCACCTAAAAAAATACTTTTATATTTCTAAAGTGTTTTTATTCTAACACCCCTTATCAGAAGAAATGTTTATTTAAAGCTGCTTAATATATTTAATATTGATGTCATGAATCTATTGTGTCTATAAATTAAATAAGGAATATACTATAAATATAACACGAGTATTAGATATTAATTCATCTTTTATAAGTTGAATATTTGAAAATCATATAAGAAGGACATAGAAAACTTAGAGGTAAATAATAAAATTGTTATTCCATGATTACATAAATAAATATTAATATTATTTGTAAGTATATGACAAGCACGTCTCAAATATATTTGGGAATAAATGTTGTTCGTGACATCAATTTACAGTAGTTGGTTCTTGTCAGACGTTTATGGTAATTATTTTTGTGAGTCATCGTTTAATTTACCCAGTCATATTGATTATGATGCTTTTGAGGTATTTCCTGACGACTTCACAAAGGTATGTATGTATGTGTGACGGCGGACTGTGACTACGAGGGTTGCATATCTTCCTCTATAAGACTTTATAGCGATTGATGCTGGACAGACGCTCAACCCGAGTGCGTGCTTACCCATCTCCTTAAACCTCCTTAACTCATCTTCAGACAAACAAACCAACTCTTGGCTCTAAGTAGCACGGGCCAATTAGTAGTTTGAAAAGCTCGAATATATAGGGCTAAGGTATCTCCAAAATAGCTCACATACCTGACTACCATACAATTGAGTAATCTATACTTGTAATAAGTAATCCAGGTTATACTTATAAGCTTAGTAATCCAGCTATTGCAGCTTTGTATTTTGAAATGGTTAATGGCATAATGATTTTTGAGGCGAAATATATTCCCTGTCTTTTGTCGTTCTTCTTCTACTATCTTTATATGTTAATCAATCTATTGAACATTAACTTAAAACAGGCTTAAAGTGTACACTTTTTAGCGATTGATAATTTAATTGTTTAAATTTTATTGTAAAAATGCTGAAACTTTAAAGAATATAGTTAATTGAAAAGTTAAATTTCAGGATTAGCCCATTTTCTTCAAGAAGATAATCTCTATTAACAGTGCAGTTATTGACGTGGTATTTAGAAAGATATAACGAAAATGCATGCTTTTCTAGAAATATTGTATGGAGTGTTGAAGCCGTATTGAAATTAGTTGGTTCGATTAAGCATCTCAACAGCACCTACTAGGCACGTGAGAATCCATATTTAATGATTGGCCATGATGTTATTCCATCGTGAATAGAAAAGTAACCTTTTTGAGTAGTGAGAGAAGCCTTTTGAGTTAAGAAAGAAGTAGTAGTTAGCATACATTTTTGAGTAGAGGGTAAACTCTCTTGAGTAATGATGGCAATCCCTTAAGTTTGGGGTGATTTTTTGTGATGTGTATCGTATGTAATGAGTCACCAACAACAATGTTGCACTTAATAACTATGAATTTTTAACCAGAAGCACACTAAGTTTGACGGAATATTTTGCTATAAAAATTTCGATATTAGTTATCAAGGAGTAAGTCTGTCATGTGAAAACGTCGTGTATGCTGTTGTGTGGCTTTATTGCTTCAGATTTGCAGAAGTCTTCCATACGTTTAATCGTAAGGTAATAAGGATATCTATGAATTTTGGCATCTTAACATGTATTGAAATTTTGGTTAAAGTAGAACTGTGATATTAAAAGAGTGAGTGATTATAACAAAATAGAAACCGATAAGAAATATTTAAAAAAATGTAACGTTCAGGCATATTCTAGAAATAATTTAGATATTTAGATATAATTACAAGCAGTATGTTAATCCAAGCTAAACTTCCGAGAAACCCACGAACAGGAAGAAGCCTCCCTACTGGGTGAAAGGGAGATATGTAGAGGGTAATAAAGAGATGGCTTCAGAAATTGTTATAGATGGGGTGAGAAAACGTGTAAAAAAAACTGATGTCGTAGCTCTACACAATGCTGTGGTTCTTCTCAAGCTATTTCTTTCGTAATACGTTCTACATTATTTTAATCCCTTACATTTCATTGTTCTTATGTTTGATTTATTTTCCGATTTTTCTGAAATGTTTTGTATTCCTAATTAAAAGAGGAAAAAATAAATTAACTGCAAGGAAGATCTTGCACTGGTTACAATTTAATTTTTTTGAATTTGTTATTTATTGAAATAAAATTCCAGACCAGCATTATGTTGTTCTGCAATATAAATCTATTTGAGTTTATGGTATATGCATTTATTTTAAAAGGTTTAATCCTCTTTTTGAATATAGTTAGAACTCCTATATTATGTGTTCATTTGGTTCTAATTATTTAAAAATGTTTAGAGAATCTGACTTAATAATGGAATGAGAAGAACTGAAACTCGATTCTTGATTAAACAAATTGCAAGATACAAATGATTCATTAACTTTAGAGATCATATTCCTTTAAAAATAATTAAAATGAAGTCACAATATAACTAATAAAGTAATTAAATTAATGTCACAATATACTTAACAATGTTTATTATGATAAACTTACCTACAATATAAAAAATATTAATAGAATAAAAGACAAAAATACTTCTAGAACTAAAGATGAAAATGGGCAAATGAATCTTAAGGGGAACAGAGAGGAGCTTAAGATGGAGGTTTTATTGTGACGAGGAAAGGGAAGAATCTTCTACCAATTTTGTTGTACTGCAAAGAAATTCTCCAAAAAAGGGTGACATCTTAGTTTTTTTTTTCAGAAAAGCTGATTGAGCCAGTAATCTCCAGGCTAAATTTCTCAATTTCTGCCACGTTTCTGTTATATCTAAAGTTTTTTGTCTTTATGTTACTTTCAAACACACTCATCAAATACTCGTAGATATTATTTAAATAATATATTTTTTATAACTAGGATTAATAAATATAACATTAAAATTAAAACAAGTGCAATATCGATTTTCTACAATAATGAATGAAATAATGTATATATAAGTCTGTATATAAACTTAATTTAAATGAAGGGACCCAACAAGTAAAGACAATCTTATTTCAAACATAGTGACAAAATTCGCTTAAGATTTCTACAACTGTCGTTAAATAGAGAAGAAGTGATCTATTTTATCTAAGATGACACTACAAACGAGTAGTGAAGTATAAAAACTAGCTTTGTCAAGGTTTTTTTTCCAACTAAAGTTAGAAATATATTGATGTCTATATGTACGAGTATATACCCATTTATGTAATGAAATTTATAGAATACCAGTTTTTTAACAAGGATTGCTTCGCTTTTCAGAACAAATAATTTGAATATTTGGAAAACCTTAAAAGATGATATTTTGAATTTATTAAAAATATATTTATGATATAAAAAATAATAATTAATTATTCTTTTAAAACTTGTTAATTGCAAGTTATTATAGATTCAAAATGAATAAACATATATAAAATCTACTGTGTAGTGCAGCACTATCTATATTATATATTTATATATATAAAACAAGATTTCACATAAATACGTGAAATAACAATCAATGATCAAAACCACAAATGGGAAAAAAATACTAAGATCTCTCAACCGTAACAAGCGGTCTTCGTCAAAGTCAAACCTCAACTGACACTGTTTCGGACCCAGCAGTTGGGTTTTTGACTCTGACGAAGACCGCTTGTTACGGTTGAGAGATCTTAATCTTTTTTTCCCATTTTATATTTGGTTTGACCATTGATTATATATATAATTCTGAAGACGAGGACATCGAAATATAGTAGTGAGTTCAGTGATTTCTTTTCTATGTGTTCTTTTAAAAATTCTAATTAAACCATTTACCTTGAAACGTTGTTGTCCTTTTTGGTTCATATTTTTAGATGATACTATATAATTTGGTTAATAATTAGATGATATATATATTATATATATATATATATATATATATATATATATATATATAGTATCATCTAAAAATATGAACCAAAAAGGACAACAACGTTTCAAGGTAAATTGTAGGTAATCAGGAAATAGATATATAAACTCACAGCCTCTAATTTTCAGTTTTGTGTTGCATGATACCAATAATGTTAGCTGTATTTTACTTTCAATGTTATCGTTGATATTCCTTAAGTAATTTAAACATTTATGGTTTTTCTTATGCAATTTCTTCTTATCTTCATTTTGCAAATATTTTAAATGAAGCAGCAGCATTGCTATTCATTATTTGAGTTGAACCTAAAAAACCCACCTAGTCCTAATTTTATTTTAATATTATCCTATCAGATGGTCAATGTACTTCAACTGTATATATATAAATATATACTACTATTTTTGGTACATACATTTTAAACATATCAATTTAAATGGTAATTAACTTCACTTAAACATTCTGAGTCAAATTATATACATTTATATAGAAAATAGTATTTAAACATATGATTAAAAATTTATATATACATATATTACTTAACTATCCCACTTAAAAATTACAAAAACATTTTAAAATTATAACTGTATAACCTTATAAAAAGAAATACCATAGACTATAACCTTATAAAAAGAAATACCATAAACCACACTTATTTTAATATCACAACATTCAACTTTAGTAGAATAACTACTTCGCTAGAGTGGCTCAGGGTTAAGCAAGTAGCAGAAATACTCGGTAGAATAGTGCTAATCAAGTGAAACACTTGTTCTCCTGAAGACTTAAGATTTCGAAATGTTGAAGTGAGTTTTGTTTTTAAACCATCTATGATATTTTTATTGTCCTGTAATTTTCCTTGTATTATCATGTTTATTTTACAGTCAGATCATTTTAAAAAAATAATTTATATATGATAAAATATATCAAAAAAAACCTGATAAATACATTAAATCAAAACAAGTAAACCTAATATCAACATTTCATATTCGTAATCAACAGTAAAATTTATATGCTTATCTGGAAAATATGAAGTTAATTATCAAATTGGAAACATTTGGTAGGTTTTCAAAAGTACATTGTGTATTTGATTTGTTTAGACAGGAATCAGGTTCTATGAATAACGTGACATTTGGACGCCAAATATCGGCCTACCTTACGAGCTTCCAAGTCATCAAAGATCCATTGCGCTCACTTGTTTTTTGTTTTCACCTTCACACTCTCTATATTGATTACAACTCTGGCATTTCCTTGGCTTCTCTTCAAACTTGTAGGAATTCCTTTCAGTTAATATTGTTATAGGTCACTCTATTTTAATAGTGGCAATTTTATTAAAGTATAGAGTTTTTTTTTACCTCAACCTGGTGTCAAACTATAATTTTCTAAATATTCAGTCATTTCAATATATGTACTATCAAAAATCAAGAGAAGCCTACACTGACATCTATTGTAATTAAACATAATATTACACACATATATATATATATATATATTCACTGTTTCGTTATTGAGGACTAGATCAAATAAAAGAAAATAAACTCCTTTCTAGGCCGACGTTTCGATGTATTTGTACATCATCTTCAGGGCTAAAATTAGCCTATATATATATATATATATATATATATATATAATATATATATATATATGCCCGGTTCAGGAAGTAATGATGTAGAGACGATCAGAAGGAAATGAATATTAAAATTAAAATTAAGAATTAAGAAAAGCAGTTCTGGTTGATTGAAAGTAAAATAAACAGCATGAAGATAAATGAAGTATAAAAAGGAATACCGTGAAAAATACCTAAAAGCATGAAAAAGGAAGATAACAGAGTTGGTAAGGCGATGAGAAACAACGCCTATATATATATATGTAACAACATATATTATATATAGTATATATAATATATATATGTATATATTGCATATACACAATCAAAAGGAAGTAACAATAAATTGCATAAAAAACCATAAATTTTTAAATTACTTAAGGAATGACAATGATAACACTGAAAGTAAGATACAGCTAACATTATTGGTACTATGCAATATAAAACCGAAAATTAGAGGCTGTGAGTTTATATACCTATTCACTGATTACCAACAATTTACCCTGAAACGTTGTGATAAATAATCAAACATAATATATAAAATCATTTGAGTCTTGGGATTTATTTTAATGAAAATTGTCTTATGTAAATTTAAATGAAGGTATTTATTTTTAAAAAAAACTTTCATATTACTGGCATAAAACTTATTGCCAGATAATAAAAAAAATATCTTTTTTTAATAATCGTATCACGGCCTATATTTTGGTAAAACATGAATTTAATCCATCAAACAGTATGAACTGCAGCGTCAAACGTTTGGATTGCCACCCACCCAACTATCATCAAAAATATGTCATAAATTATTTTGGGGTCCTCAAGTGATGTAAATTAGATATAATCTTGATCACCTTTTTATACATTACTTATAGGAAAGTAATACATGGTTGATTTTCATTTGTTTAATTAATTAACTAAATCAATCTGCAAATAAACTAAATCACTAAAAATATCTTCACATATTTTGGAAGACCATTTAAATAACCGTTCTGTTTGATTCATTACTTGTGTAACTTGTTATAGTGTGGTATTTACTCATGATGAAGAATTTCCAAAATTACGTTTTCCACAAAAGACATAAACTCTTTTGTGCGGAGACGTAATTTTTAAAATACTCCATCTTGAGTTCTGTTTGATATCATTTTAATAAAAAAATTACAGGTCAATGTAAACAAATCCATCAATTACAGCAGGTTATTTATTCAATACTCCCAATTGTTTTTTTCTCTTTTATAGTTGTCATTTATTATTATAAAAAACAAATTAAATACTTATGCAGCTTACAAATTTTAAAGTGACTATTTTAAAAAATTTTATTTTCTATATTAGCTGTTACGTTTAAAAAAAATAAATTCTGAAATTATAATATATACGTTTCACTGACTATTATAATATAACATTCATTCATTATATTATAAGATAACGTTTCAAATACTTCATTGAATTTTAACAAAACTACCTCTTAATTACATTAAATAATTGATTATTTAGTAATATAATAATTTAGTAATTATTTAGAATCCTTTAGGATTCAACGGAGTTGTAATCTCTCTTGTATCTACAAGCTTTCAGAATCAATATAAGTTCAAAAACTTATGTATTTTTTTTACATTATATTGCAAAAATACATTACCCGTTGTTAGAAAGATGTGTGAATTTTTAGTATACCTGGAAAAAATGACAGCTTTTTCGAAACAATTTTATTTTTTTTAATGATACTAAAGTTTCAGAACTTTATTTTTCTAATAAGTTTATTAGAAAAAATATTCTTTCAAATCAAATTTTGGTTAAAAAACTGTCTTTCCGTTGATGAAATATTGCCTATAAACAATAAGGTACATCTGATGTATAGAGGCCCATTTTTGGTTAAATATAAATTTAATCTATCAAACGATATTTCCTGAAGTGTGGTCAAAAACTTTTAGATACACTCACTCCTACCCATCATATACACGGATATCATAGAAAAAACACTTTGAAACAGAAAAGGACTTCGAAACATGTAACTCTCGCAAAATCATGAGAAATAATATTTTTATATTATTTATCAGGAGAACAGTCTTCTCCTGACACTATGTCATCTACATAAAAGTCCAGATCTGACTGAATGTCCATTTGGTCATTGGCAAACATCCTTATTGCTTTCATAACCGATTATGGGACAGGACCCGTTCCATAAGTTACAGATAATAACATATATCCTTAACTGTTCAGGTGGACTATTTCTCTAGTAAACCTGTTGGAGTCATGTATAAGGGGGATAGTTAAAATTTCTTGTGAATTTTCCTCGATTCGTTGCTACAGCATAGTTGTGAATGTGCTGGAGTGTATTACGGAAGCTTAAGGAGGAGGCAGTGCTCCGTCAGTAAGAGACGCTAGTGAGCCCACTAGTCTTCAGGCACCGCTAGGACTGCCCAGGCAACGACAAAGACAAACACCATTTAAGTCACATTTTCAACAACCTTGTTTGAAAAATAGTGACGCAAAGGCCGAACAAGTAATAACAAAACTTTATTTTACATTTTTTTGGGAATATACTTATTTTTTTTTAATATACGACCATATCAGTTGAGGTTACTAGCAATATTAAAATAATAAGTAATATAACTAATAAATAATAATAATAATAATAATTGTAGAATTAGCATCTTTAAATAGCAGCAACACAATTGTAAACAAATTTATGAAAAAATAAAGAGACTGAGGAAAATTTATTGTAAACACATGAGTCACTTTTTTAAAAGTAAGATGTAAATTTTGCTAGACTTTTACTAGTGACACCTCAGATGGTATCCCTGTACATTCCCTGAGCCCAGGTAAATACACATTCATCCAGAGTATGTTTCACGTTTAGCTGTGACAATGGAACCTGGCCATCACAGTGAGAAGAAAAATACTGTTTTCTCTGTTTTGCCTTGTTTTTATTGTAGTTTATCTGAGCCTAATTTCAAGGAAATAGAAATTTGTTGGATTTGAAATCAAAAATAAAAATAATTGTGATTCATGCTAATGAATGAAACGTTATGCATGCTTATAAGAATTGTTGTGGCAGTACTAAATATTGCCAAAGAAAAGAAGTGGATACGAATATTCTTATATCAGATTATTAGATAACGACTATAACATAAATCTGTTGGGTAACTTCTCTGATAGGATAATGCCAACATCCAAACAAATAGTAAACACACATTTTGCAGTCTTGTAAGTGCTTAGATGACGTCACAAAGAAAATTGTTGGAATAAAGTTTGCAGAAAATAAATTTCTAATCCATTACGTGTTTCAGATTTGATTTAGTTTTTTTTTTACAATAAATAATTTGACACACATTTCTTACGTATATTATTGTATAGCGCTTTCACAGATTTAGACATAGAAACGATCTACAAAGTCTCACACGTAGATGATTATTATAAAATAAAAGCCCATTAAAATATAATTAACAATTCCAGTTTAGTTTATAATTAGATTATCTACCAAAAGTGTATCTTTACAAAGTATAATAAAGTTTTTAATATTGACCAAAAATTGTTCATTATAATAATTCTGAAACTGTCAATCATTTTTATCAAAACTGAATCAAGGAAACAAAACTTTGGCAGGAAGCTTTGAATTCAAACTAATAAAGTTATACTTTTTTCTCACCAGTTGCAAAGGTGAAAATGAAAGATTCTTGGGTATCAGTTACTAGTCTCGTATTATTTCTTTCATTATTTTCGCTGATTTTAATCAATTGAGATCAAATTTAGTATTTATTATCCATATCAAATTGTTTATTATTTGATACTTTTATCAATGTATTCGAAGTTCTTTAAACATACATTTATCCTAATTACAAAGTTTTTGAAAATTTGTACCTGAGGAGAAAGTCTAATTTGATTAAACTTCATATATTAATTATTAACTAAAAATCTAAATCATAACAATTTTAATCAAAATTGTTTAAAATATGTTTTACGAATTACAAAAACACAAAGTAAAAATACATATACTTCATTAATAATGGTTCAAGGAAAATATCATAAAATGTCCATTTGTTTAGTCTGTCAAAAACTGCATTAATATTACTTAAGTTTTTTTTGAAGCTATAAAGAGTGTACTGTAAAAGAAAAGCCTTCTTAAGGTGCAGCCATTAAACGCCAGTAAGGAAGCCTTACTTAAAACAAAGTGCTTCAACCTTTTATATACCCAATATTTTGCCCGTAATGATCGTGTCTTTATTTTTCCATGACATTCAACATATTTCTTTTAGGATTTTTAGAAAAAAATAAAAGCGTAATGCCAGAGATATAACATTGTTTCTTATATTCTCTTTATATGTGCTGAATAAAGAAAAAAAGTGTAGATACGTCTACCTTCACGGCTTTGAGAAAACCTGTCCTGGTTTACTACATGAAGAAAGCACTTCACTCGTTTTGCGTTCTAATCCTCTACTGATGATGAACTATGATTATAAATAAATACATATTTATTTACACAAAGAACAATATACATAATAAAACATGTATAACTGAAAAGAACTCATTAACAGTCTCTAATTTTGGTTTGAACTATCATCAGGAGAGATAAGTTCGATCAGCATATGATCTCAAATGGACAAATAAAGTTCAATGCAGATAGAAAAACATAGAGAAATTAAATATACATACTTGCAGTCTCTAAATTTCTGTTTGAATCGTCTTTAAGAGATACACGAGAAGGAAAACTAGCGGACTAGCACAAAGACGGTTGGAGACCACCAATGCAACCACATACGCGTCCGGTCACTGAGTAAAATGTAGATAGGAATAAATTTAATATTACGAAATTCTTGTGCAACAGAATATTATGGAATTCGTTTTTACAAATTCGCAGAAATGTTGATAAAGAAATTAATTCTTTGAACTTTAATTAGAAATTCCTTGTTAAAGCATTTTCTTATGGTAATAATTTCAAAAGTGTTAATTGATATGGAATTCATTTCTCATGGAAATTGTAGCGCTAAATTCCTTTTTCGTTAAAAGCACATACTTTTGCCATGTTTTAATAAAATGTGATATATATTAATATCAAACC
The DNA here is from genome assembly GCA_026182355.1 of Hermatobates lingyangjiaoensis. Classification (NCBI taxonomy): domain Eukaryota; kingdom Metazoa; phylum Arthropoda; class Insecta; order Hemiptera; family Hermatobatidae; genus Hermatobates; species Hermatobates lingyangjiaoensis. Next base: position 105,502 of record JAPFBL010000026.1, read on the forward strand.
TCTATTAATTATTCACTACGCTTTGACACGTATGCCTAGTTGAACCCTGATTGAGCTGCCTTTCTCTGTTTATTAATTTGCATTAAATTCTTCTCTGGCAACAGATTTTTCATTCTTTAGTCATTAATATTTCACATGGTTGAATACTTCTTTCATTAAAACTACCCTAAATAATTAACAATTAATAAATAATTAAATTTAATTAGGAAATAATTAACACAGTATTTCATGTACTATGATTTTGTCTTTTCTGGTTAGGTTTGTGTATAGTTCTTTTCATGTATCTCTCCTTTATCGATCCATAAAATATTTTAAAATCATAGTGAGTTAACTTTCTTTTCAACATCTTTCCAACTCATAAAGTTTTTATGGGATAAAAGGACAAACTATGTGCATAAGTAAAAGAATTTTAAAGTAATTACAAAAAAAAAAGCATTATATATTCTTAGTTGAAATTTCAAATCTATACAACAGTATAATCAATGGTTAGACAAAGTTAGGTTACTGGCTGTGTGAGTTAGTTACTAACTACATAGTTAGTATATAGTTACTATATAGTATAACTAAATAGTTAAAAAGATTTCACATAAACACATGAAATAACAATCAATAAGAAATGGGAAAACAAGACTAAGATCTTTCAACCGTAACAAGCAGTCTTCGTCAGAGTCAAAACCCCAACTGAAACACTAGATGCCGAAAAATTTCTGGACATTAGTCCTTTCCTGCGCCTTCACTTTTCCAAAATACCACTCTTCCCTCCCACTCTTCTCAACCCCTCACCAGATGCCCCCCGCATCCAGCGCCCCCGCCGGGCTAGGTACGGCCTAGGTACTACCCCGACGGGGTAGTTTCTATTGACATTTCAAATGTAAATAGTATATATTCAGGTGTGTTAAGTTAAACTTTGTTGATAGATGAAAAATTGTGCTAGTCACTTTTTGGTTGTCTGGTGAAATTTGATTACCTCTCTTATTTTTTCAGTTCAGTGTCACGTGTTCATTCAAACTACAGCTGTTGTTGTAATCCACATACAATTTACTTTGTAAAACAATTTGAAATATAATATTTAGTTTTCCTGTTTCAAAATTTATACTTCTGTAAGTTCTCTCATTAACCTATTGTCAAAATTTCTATTGTAATTTTAATTGTAACTAATTGGACTTTTTATGCATGTTTGATTTTTGAATGATTGAATTTTTTTTTACTATTTCTTCTGTTTTGTAGGGCTATAAAAAAACCGAAACGTTGACAATGAGAGTTTAATTTGAACCTGAATAACTGACCGAGTCCCGATAAACTTTAGTTTTGTTTCTATTCCACTGTCCATACTTTTGTTAATATTTATATAATTATATATATATATACTTCGAATAAAATGAAAGGTCCGTGTGGACAATAAACACTTTAACACAGAGAAAAGAACACAGAAAGACACTACAGAACTCATAATAACTGAGTTGTGTTTTGACTCTGACGAATTCGTCTTTTTATCCCATTTCATGTTGTGATTTTATCATGTCTTCTTAATTCACGTCTTTATGTGAAATCTTGTATATATATATATATATATATATATATTATTATATATATCCCTCTCCATACGAATTCACCGGATTTGTAACAGACTACAAGATAAACACCTACATATCAATAGCCTAAAAAGTAAATTTGTAGAGCGAGGTTACCCTCTCCCCTTCCTAACCAGAAGACTGGTTCCTGCCACGATCCCACACAATCCTACATCAACCTCCTCTTCCTCTCCCTCTGGTCTCCCTACCTTATTACAACCTACTTCCCAGGTATCCACAACTGGGTACCATCATTAAAGAACTTTCCCGATCATATCCTCTTCCCCAGCCACCTCCAAAACCTTTCCTAATCCGCCACGCCTATCCTACAGACGTCACTCCCAACCTTGGCAATTTTTCTTTCGCACAGGAAGCTAACCTCCACGAGGGCAAACAGTTTGCCCTCTGGAGCGCAACTGTGCGACGTCGAGTTGCCTCACGTGTCCCATTATAAATCCCCAACCACACTTCACAGCTCCCCCCCATAACACCCTCTATCCTGTTGCAACTGACTGCTCGTGTACCTCCAAAAACTGTGTGTACCGTTTGGAGTGTACCAAGTGTGATTCGTTCTACGTAGGCCAAGCATCCACCAAGCTTAGTCTCCGTATGAACAATCACAGAGCTTCAGTCAATAGTCGCTCCCATCTTCCTATTGCCATACATGCCAATAGCCACGGTCTCCCTTTAATGAGTGCTACAGGTTACAGATTCTGCGACAAATACCCCCTGACAGCAAAGATCTCACACTACGAGCCTCCGAAGAAGCCCATATTTGGCTATTAAGTGCGCGTAGTGCACTGGCCTCAATCTAAAGCGATAATGTCTAAAAGTTCCTTGCCTTTTCACATTTTTTTTTTTTTATTAAATTATTTCATTTGTTTTATTATTTGTATCTTAGTTTTATTTTATTTTATCATAGCATAGTCAGCACTTTTGTTTATGTATCAATTTCTCTGTATCAATTTCCCTTATTTTTTCAATTTTTTCTTTTTTATATATTTATTGTTTTCATATTCCATTATTTTATTTTATAAATTATAAATTAATTATAAATTGATTCCTGTCTACCTATTTTCTGTGAACGGGCGCGCATGCGGCAACACTGTTGGTCTCCAACCGTCTCTGATCCAGTGCGCTTGGTTTCCCTCTCTTATCTCTCCTGAAGACGGTTCAAACCGAAAATTAGAGACTGTAAGTGTGTTCTTCTGATTTCTCTATGTTTCTTTGTTTATATGAACTATATTTGTCCGTTTTGGATCGTATTTTCCAACGAAAAAAAGGTGTATATATATATATATATGTGTGTGTGTGTGTGTGTGTGTGTGTAATATGTGTGATTCCTTGTTTATCCTTGACATTAATAATTACTGGCTATCTATTGGTCAACACAGTAATCTGTTGCAATTCATACTAAGTTCTATGATCCCCTATTTATAGACTGCTTTATAGTGCGGATTATAAGGCTGCTTTTGAGTGAGGATATACTAGCCACTTTAAGGGATTCTAAAGATGCGCTTACATGGCTTCTATTAGCTGCGATTTCTAATCTAATCCCATCCAATCTCGTTACAATATTTAGTTTTTTCTTTTTTTGTTAATTATTTTCATTATGCTAGTCATTTTTTTTTATTTAGTTTTACTTTACTCTTTACTTATTTTTTTATTCTTTTTCTTAGTCGCATTAGCTCTATTTACTGTTACATTCTTCTATTAATTATACACTCTGAAATTGTTTGTATTTCTCTGTTTCATGCTTGTGATATTGGCTGCAGTGTATGTCATCTTGTAGTTGTCCGTAACAGCTTGACTTCTTTATTTTGGTTTTTTCTATTCTTATCTGAAAACGGCGGAAAGACGATCCTACAGAAAAACATGAGTGTCTGTTTTTTTTATTTTTGGCTTTCTATATTTCAAATTTATTATAACATTTTTAATTCAAATGTTGAACAGTTTTTAATTCAAATAATTCTACTCCTCTATTTTATTCTTATTTTTTAATCAATTTTTCTTTAAGTTCATAAAAGCTATAAAAATGGGAAAAATACATCAACTGAGCCAAAAATAATTCTGTGAATATGGTTAGATAGTTTTAGACTGGAGGAAATATACGTAAAACAAGCAAAGCATATGCTGCTTTTTCATCGGATGTAATAGACAATAAAAGATTCTATAACCTAATCAAATATACAAACTGATATGTTCTCATGAAGAAACAGACAATTAGAAGGGTGAATAGCATATATAAGCAAATGCTGTGTGCAGTAATAATGGATGAGAAGAGTGCATAAACGAGACAAATTTATAATGCGTGAGTAACGATATGGAGTCAGAGATCGTGAGAACAGTGCGTAAAACGAAACGAACATTCAAGATGAAATGTCGTCATGTAGTAATGGATAATTAAAAGACTGCTTAAATGTGAAACAAACAGAAAATGTGAGGACGTCGTCATGGAGTAAAAGAAGATTTAACCATCTGCATCATATCTATCTCTTACTTTTGTATATATTAGAAACATTCTTAAAATAAAATAGTAAAAATATAGAAAATAAAAATTGTATATTGCTCAGTAAAAAAAAATATCAATTTTAGTAAATTCATAACACTTTATTTTCTGTGGTTTTAGAATTTTTGATTTGAACAAAAATTTAGCCGAGTTTTTCTCCTATTGTGGTAGAAAACAATATCGTCATCATACAATGTATCATGAAAACATATACTGTTGGTACTTCATAATGTTTATTGTTTAAACCAATCCCCTAGCGGGTTAAAAACGTCAGCCTTTTACGGTCTTTTTGTTTGGATAGGTTATTCTGCATTAAGAGTCCTAAATTTTGCCTAACTCATGTGTATTGAGAGAAGAGGTCTTTGACGAGTATCTGACATCGCACAGGATTGGAACCAACAGCTTAACTTCCTCTTTGTAGGATGACGTGCTCAGTTTATTCACCTCCCCCAGGGAAACGTGAATAAATCCAGGCCAGGTGGGTATCGAACCCTGGACCTAGCAGTTCAGAGGCGAGTATATTAACCACTTAGCTAAACTGGCCCCTACATAATAATGTATATAAGACAATGAGAAGAATACATAAATGTGGAAAGTAATAGAAAATCAAACAAGTCACGCTGTAAGTGCATTATCATAAAGGCATAAACAACAATTCAATGTTATAATACTTGAAATCTAAGCTTTTTGGTTTGGACAACAAAACAAGTCAGAAATTTATTTCCTTTATTATTATTATATCAGAGAATATAACTATCTTTGTGAAATGTTTATTATAAGTATGTAATCAGTGACGTCACAAGCAACCAGTTGTTCAACCTTAAAAGAAATTAATCCTAAGCAAATTTTGTTTCATTAATGAATTAAACTAATTTTTTTTGTAAAGTTTAAATTAATGTTATTATGGTTAACCTAATGTTATTTATAAATGCAAATATTTTTATCTGAACTAACTAAATAATGTATATTTTTTTTTGTTTTCATTCAATAGAGCTTACGGTTGGTGAATATTCATTTGGACACTAGAATAGTGCGAGTGGAATTAGATCAATTAAGGGCTTCAGATGCAAATCACCCCTTTCCCGCTAACCCGCTTCTTATCTTCAAGTCAATTATTCCTTCGCAGTTTATTTACAGCTGTCTTTAATTCCCATCTAGATGGTTACGTTTCTAAATTTAGCGCTAGCTATTCTTTCCCTTATCTAATATGCAAATTAATGGCAAATATCATAATGTATTCATAATGCGATAAATGTGTTGATGAATATTTGAGTTCAGAATCCGTAACAGATTTATTTCACTTTATTCTCAGAAGGTTGATGAGTGAATACAGTGAATACACAGGTCTGCTTGCTGATAACAAGGTACCTGACAGGAAGTCTGGATCCAAATCTTGAGCAAATCCTCTTTTGACTTTATTTTGTGTTAACAGTCAAAGACTCAAGAGTTCCATACTTTATTCCGACAGAACTCCTGATTTTCAAGTGGCTATTTGTAATTTTCTCATCCAGGAGGCAGGCAACGAGAGTGTGCTCTCGTCATGAAGATTCCTTTCAGCTAAAATTAAAGGACTGATGGAATTGTCGATTAAGCCTCTGATCCACTATGACTCCAGTACAGCCATTCTACTGGTTTGAAGAGAGGGTTCTAAGCATAATCTAAATACGCAATAAAGACCATCAACTCTGCATGAACTGGTATGTATAAGTTGCTACAGTCATTGGTTATGCTCTTATAGCAGCTGTAGTCCTATAAGCGTGCAGTTCTCAGCCTGGTGCAATAGACTGCATTATGACTGACTGATGCATTACTATTAGAATATTCTGCATTTTACTTCTTTATATGTGCTGATAATTCAAACGTACACATCAAAAATTCTGAACGTTGCCCCGTAGACCCACAGATGTCAACAGATCAAAAGAGATTCTAGAACAAAAATATACAGCGATCCCTACAAATCTAGCAGCATTAATGTTATTTCAATGGTTATTGCCTGTTAATGTCAGTGTATCAAGTGAGCAATGTTCTTTGAGATGTCATTAAGGTCAGGCAAAGTAATTTAATTACATTTAGAAGCCAAAATACGAGAGATAATTTAATCATAAGTGGCGGCTTCAATGAATTAATATGACGTTTAGGAAGTTTTAAGATAACTAAACATAACAGTTTCTTGATAACTCTATACTAAGCAGTTAGTAGTCCAAGATTATACAGCATGAGCCAAAAGTAGCTGGACAGTAAATTATAACATTTATTCAATGATTACTTATACATCCAATATATGCAGAGACAAAATAATCGCATTCACAAATTATTTTGATTGTTAACAATAATACAAAAGCCTTTAAATTTTATCAATACGTTCACCGGAATTACTCTAATGGAGATTTTCTTTTGAGAACTCAAGGACAACGTTAATAGTCGAAAATCAAAAAGTATTGAAGATTTAAATAATTGATCTATTTCAAAAAATGAATATGCAGACAAACCTGTACAAAAAAGATTGTGGAAGCATAAGAGTCAGTTGAATGTACAGGTAATACCTAAATAAATGTTATTATCTGCTTTCTACCTACTTTTGACTCACACTGTATGTATGTATTAGTATAGCATTATATAACTCAGGATTAAAAGTAATATCAATCTCATAGGGAATAAGATAAATGTAAATACCTATTTTAATGTTATATATTCTTCTATGTACATCAGAATATATAACATATATTCTACTACATATATTCTCTATATATTTATATATAACATATATTGGAAAACTACTGTTTTATAATAGAAATTGAATAAATTGAGTTTAGTGCCTAGTAACAACCAGGTCATTTTTTTAATGGTATTTTAAAACTCGAGTAAGTTCCTTATTCTTGACATTTACTTTTACTTTTTAGAGCAATCTAAGTAACTTTTACTACTAAGTAATGTATTTAAACACAATATAAATATTTTTAAAGGGTAGAAATAATAATAATTTTTCAGTATCAAATTTCGACTCATTTCTATGTTCAAAGCTATCAAAAGTGAAGTATAAACTCATAACGAACTAACGATAGGTCATTATCAATAACATTATCATGACAAAATGCACAACTCAAATGGAATGTTTAAAGGCTCTAATAATAATGGGACAACATATAATAATGCAATCTTATTAACAATGTGTCAAAATCATTATTAATTATTCTAAAATTTTTTTATTAGAGATTTTAAAATCTATATTAAACTTAGATTTGATCAACAATCAAAACATATAAAAACAACATGACAGCTAGTAATAAACAACAAGCAAAATATACCTATTTCATACATCAAAGAATTGTAAATTCCAATAACAATGAAAGTTTCTTTTTATTAAGGTTCTTATCATTATGTCCATATAGTTAAATATTATTATTTCTTAATTCATTTATTTATTAAATTATTATTCCATTATTAAGTTAGATAGCTATCTTAGCATATAATTTTTATTTTTTATTATAATATTAATATTATGATATTAGGTTAGGTTAGGTTGCAGTGGCAGTCCCACAAAGGAACACACGTAGGCCAAGCATTGGCCCTTTGTGATGAACAATGAAGATTGATTTTACAGTGGGAGTCCTAAATTTTGCCTAACTCAAATGTATTTAGAGTAGGGATCTTTAACGAGTACCTGACATCGTACAGGCTCGGGACCGACGGTTTAACGTCCTTCTCCGAGGGACTACGTGCTCAGATTTATTCACCTCCCGCGTGAATAAATCGATGGCCAGGTGAGGATTGAATCCCGGTCCTATCAGTTCAGAGGTGAGCACGTAACCACTGAGCTAACCTGGCCCCCAATATTATGATATTAAATATATTATTAATATAATTTTTAATAATAATAATTTATGAATATATTATTTATAATTTAGTTAATATATGAAAATAATATATATATATATATATATATATATATATATTAGTGTGTGTGTGTGTGTGTGTATGAAACTGAAATGAAAATTAATAGACATATTTATTTATTATCAGAAAGTAATATAGATGGATATATTTATATTTACTTAGAGTTATAATTAATATCTGAAAATTTAATTTAAGTTCTTCCACAGTAATCGCCTTCATCGAGCTTTCGAAAAGAAGAGATAATATTGACTCACAATATTCAAGTCGTGCCAAGCTATTAAAGGAAAACATTGAAATCTGCCAGGGTTGAAGTCAATATCCCTTAATTAAACAAACCATTTTAGACTAAGAGATAAACAGAACTTAACTATTCAAATTAAGCTATGTTATTAGTTCTTCTCTGTTGACTCTATTAATACTGTACATAACGGTGTTATTGCTAAATTTCTACTGGAAATTAATTTCCAATGTTCTCTCATGTGGTCTAATATTATTGAAAAATCTGTAATGGTCTGCACTCGACTGTACAACTTGTACATACCAAACGTACTATAATCGTGTAAATCTTCTTTTATACAAATATCATTGAAGGCCAATGCGGTTTCAGGGTTGACGATCTTTTTGAGAACGAAATAGGGAGAAATACCGTCAATGATACCAATCAATCTTCATTCAACTCTAAAACAAAATCAAATTGAAATACCCAGAACTTGAATTTACTTGCTCTCTGCTGACGTGATAAACGAAAAGCCTCAGAGCGATTGTCTTCAATCATTTGTGGTAAGTTATATATATATATATATATATATATATATATATATCGACCGTGGATATATATAAAAGTATCGACCGTGGATACACATAAAATTATCGACCGTGGATTAGAAACAAAAATAAAGTTTATCGGAACTCGGTCAGTTCTTTAGGTTCAAATTAAACTCTCATTGCCAACGTTTCTGACTTTATTTAAAACCTTTTTCATAGGCAGAAGTATAAATTTTGAAACAGAAAAACTAAGTATTACATTAAAAATTATTTTACAAACAAAAATAGTATGTGGATTTTAACAACAAGTGTAGGTGACACTATATGAGTAAGTGTAACTAAAAACAAAAACTAATACATTTGCAATAAATATTAAAAATAGTATTGAATAAATAAAAGTGAATAAAATGGATCGGCATTTTCTATCATATGGCAGTTAGAGCAGTCTTAATATTTAGACGGATTTAAATCTGAGTTACTATAGGTATAATAAAAAAGTTTACGTTGTAGTAATTGCTTAGAAGTGAACAAAATTAATTTTATATTCACAAAATACTCTGTGAATATAAAAAAAGATGATAACTTAAAAATAATATGACTAAACACTGTTTTGAGGTATGACATTTATGAAATGTTTTTTTTTTAGAACTCTGTCAAGCGGCTACCAAGATACAAGCTTCCTTCCGAGGTCATGTCGCTAGAAAGGAGAAGGAAGCTAAATCTAATGTGGAAGAGTTAAGCCAGAAAATGGACCAACTCAAGAGCCAGGTGAGAGAGTGTCTAAAATGCTTTTCAATCAATTTATTGCAAGTATCAAGTCTGGCTAAGTCACAAAGTCGTTAATCATGTTTACAACACTACTTAGTCACTGTCATGTCAAAGTAGTTAATTGCTCCGAGATTTATTTAAATTTCAATCAAGCATATAGTGGAAAATGCTAATGGATATTAATCATTGAATAAATTAATGATTTTCAATTAATATGAATAACTACAATTACATTCAATTGTAAGTTATATAGTAATTTATAAAAGTATACTACTTAAACAAAGGTATAAACACTGTTGTAACATAATCATATAGTGATTTTATATATACTTGATTACTTTTGAAGAAGTTATACATTTCATATATATATATATATATATCACTTACAAACTCAAATTTTCGGATGATCCGATTTCAGGAGAAAATAGAAAGAGCAATCAAGCACACCGGAAACGCAACGGCAGGAAATCGTCCCAGCAACCGACTGTGCCGCCACGCTCGCCCGGTTCAGGAAGTAATGAAGTAGAGACGAACAGACGAAATAAAATTAAAATTAAAATTAAGACAAGCAGTTCTGGTTGATTGATGGTAAAATAAACACAGGAAGATAAATGAAGTATGAAAAGGAATACCGTAAAAAATACCTAAAAGCAAGATAACAGAGATGGTAAGGCGAAGAGAATACAAGGATTTGATCAATTAAAAAATAAATATACAAAAATTAAAATAAATAAATAAATTAAAAAATAAATATACAATTAAAACAAATAAATAAATTAAAAAAATAATGAATAAAAAAATTATAAATAATAAAATAAATAATAATTTTAAAAAAAAATAAGGCTTAAGGTTTAATCCGGGTTTGGTACGTGCCTTGAGCAACCAGATGTGGGCTTCCTCGGATGCTCTAAGAGTTACGGTATAGTCCTCAGGAGGGATCTGTCGCAGAACAGAGTACGATTCAGAGTACAGATTTTGCGACAGATCCTGAGATATACCGTAACTCTTAGAGCATCCGAGGAAGCCCACATCTGGTTGCTGGTTGCTACAACAGCACGTTGTAAACGTAGTTCTACCTTTCAATGATTGCTACAGTGTGCAGATTCTATTTTATTTTTTAAGACACTCATTCTTAAATAGTTTCCCTTTTACATATTTTTATCTAACTTTACCTTTTATGGATTATTGCAGATATATTTTGTTGGTTTTTTTTCCTACAATTCCTTCTGAATCATTTATATTTTCCCAACTTGTATTGCTTATCTGTACTTCTGTTTATATTTTCTCTTAATTCTATTACTTCAAGACCGGGCACGGGGAGCAGCACTGGCGGTTGCCGTGTCGGTTACTAGCCGTTGCGTCTTCAACGTTCTTGGTCTCTCTTTCTCTTTTCTCCTGAGGACGGATTACCCGAAAATTTGACTCTGTAAGTATGTTTCTTTTACGTTATGTGCTACCTATCTTCAATTTTGAACTGTTATTGTGTCCAGTTTGGATCGTCTTTCGGTTTATCAAGTGAATACATATATAAATAAAACAAATTCAATAATAAAAGACCGTTTGATAGAATAGGTGTGTTATCTAATCGGGATTCGGTCAAATTTTCTAGGTTCAAAAATCAAAACTCTCATTGCCGACGTTTCGGTTTCATTTTAAAACCTTTTTCATAGGCAGAAGTAAGAATATTTTGACTAAGAATACAAAATTTACATGATTAAAAGGAACAACGATCTTAACAGGACAAAACCTTCGACTAGACTTCGACAGAAGTTACTAGATAATACTACTACTAATAATAATACGCAAAAATTATTAGATAAATGATGAAATTTCACAATAAACATGTGAAACAAAAATCAACGTCCAAACCACAGGAATAAATCAGAAAAGAAAACGAAGATCTTTCAACCGTCACAAGCTGTCTTCGTCAGAGTCAAAGATTAACTTGATTTAGAAAGATATTGAGATGTCTGGTGTGGAGTTCAGAAGAGTGGGAGGCAAGAGATTACCTCTAACAAACACAAAAACAAATACAAGACACCTCTCTTACCTCCCACTCCTTTCAACCCCACACCAGATGTTTCTAAAGGTTTGGTATCAGTCATGATTTGAATCTGTGAATCTGACGAAGACAATTTATTAGGGTTAAAAAGTCTTAGTCTTTTATCTGATTTCTTACAGTGGTTTCAACATTTATATACTCGTACATATACAACCAATGATTTCGACCAATTATTTTGGTCGTAAGATCTCATCACAGTCTTTAGACGTTGATTTTGATCGCACACGTTCATTATTAAATTTTGTAATATGAATGCAGGAATAATCTGATGACGAACACGTTTTGTTTGAAATAGTTTCGTTTTACCCCAGTAGGAGTAAATAAAAAATAATTACGGATTCCACAACTTATGAGTTAACAAAATATTTTTTATGCTTATTTCTGTAAGAACTCAACTGATTCCAGTTATCCAAGGAATGAAATTTGGTACAATTTTGATCAGTATTCATTCTGATCATGTGTGAAACACATTTCAAAAGACACCAAAGGCACTTCAAGCGTTCACTAAACGAGAACAGCTTGTATAATTCTATGTTCAATCATAAATCAAACACTATAGTCCTCTATTCAGAAAAAAGGAATTTGAAAAAATTGTAGTTTTTTATTTTACTTAGCTTTGGTGATTGATCGATAACCTTTGTTATTATGAGAGGTTGGTGTATCCAACATGGTTTAGGCCTTTGGCTTATAACTCAGACTCGATTATTTGGGTATGGACCGTTTTTGTCTAGATGTTTTTAATCGTAAAATAAACATATTAATTATCAACGTGTCAACACATCAAATTAAAAAAAAACTGATGAACTGCACTTCCATATTTTGACACCCATCGACATCTTGAGAAGGTGATCAGATAGCACCCGAGCAAACAATCAGTGCGTTTGGAACAAACACTATTATCGCCAAATAATGAAACACATAGTGAAAAAATAAACAAAAGAAAAGATAGAATGATCATTAATAAAAGGAGAATAATTAAAAACTACATTTTAATTACAAATATAATTTCTTAGTGTACTATTAAAATAACTTTTGTGATTAAATTCCAATAAAATACTAATCTAATGGAATAGAAACATCTCGGCTTACTTTGACCTAATTGCATGCCACATTCAGTCCTAAACCAATTGGGCCAAAAGCCAGGAAATCTTGTAAACGGTAAAGGTTTTTCTCTGCTTCCTTATATCAATAAGTAAAGAAATCCTTTTTTATATTGTTTAAAAAGGCCTAACAATGCTCCATTAAACAAAATTAATAGAATAAATTAAATGATTTATTAAGATTTATCAAGTTCAAATAAAAATAAGAATTCGATAAATTACTCATCGATAAGTGGACGTTACAACAGACAACTTTATTTACTTCCTTGTAAATGTACACCTTTTCACGAATCAAATTCGATTTTTTACAAAAGTTATTAAATTTTTGACTATAATCCTGATTAGAAAAGTTATTAATAATTATCTTTAGTACACATGTTTTTAAGAAGTAAAATATTCCTAAATTCTCACAAGGGCGCTGAAAAAAATAGATGTCAAATAACTTTCCTTTGCCTGTTAGTCACCAAAACACAGAACTCTTTGATATATGCTATTCAGTTTAATAAAATCTGGTCAAATATAATTTTTATTAAATTGTTAATTATATTTCACAAGTTTGTTCTTAGCATCAGTATCAATTTAATCAGAGTCATTCAAAAGATTGTGTATCTCTATTTCAGAACAGTTTACTAAATTTCGATCGACAAAAACGATTTCTATGCAAATATCACCATATAAATTCTACATGTTGACTAATAGTAATGTAACAATGTTAAATAATAAGTTAGTACGATTGAGTTTTACTACATAGGAAACAAACAAAAAATTTGTAAATAAGTTCGTATTCTTAAAATAAGTACATATTGGTAATACTATGTTTGCTGTTCCTTCTCAGAGCCATCAGTCACTCTAATATGTAATATAGTGATTGCAACTCTTTTTATATTTCATATATCCTGCCGATAATGCAACACGATACAATCATGAGCTGGGCTCAGCAAACCTTAAATGTATATTTCCCATGGAAACTCCATATCAAAATTGTCGTTCCAATACAATTTTTTCACTATTATGGATGTCATACATAGGTTAAGTATTAGAAATAAAAAACAGAAAAAGAAGTATATTCAATTAAAACTGAAAAATTTTAATGTTTTTGTTACCACATAAATTTGCAAAACAAACTTGTATAAGTTATATGAGAGAAACCTAGTTTTAGAAAGAGTGAGAGAATAAAAAGAGGCAGTGTTTTTCAGGATTAATTAAGAAAGATTTCGATCATAATGAGCATTCTTCAAATATTTGCTGATATAGAAGTTTTCTTTCAGCCACATAATTAAAGTGGAGAATATTTATGAACTTTTTAAGACGAGTCAATAAAAAGAATGCTGGGCTGCAGAAACCAATATATATTTGACTTACTTAAAGAAAAAACTATTTAATACTTGCAGTCATTGTAAACCTCAAATAATTATTGTCAATACTATGCTATAACGTTTACTTTATTACGAGTGAAACTGTTAGTAATATTACTAAAATAAAACATAATCATCTTGTATATTTTCTTTATAGCAGAAACATTGTTGGATTTAGCTCATACTGTAAAACAAACATAATGTTGTTAATCAACAAACAAGTTTATTTTAGTTAGATAATATTTCAATTAAAAAAATCTGGAGTGGCCTACACTCTACTTTACTATAAGTAACTCAATGTCAAATTTCTTGAGTATATAAAACATAACGTATTATTTAAGCATAACATGAATATCTAAATGGGATATAATTATTAGCATTGCATTCGTGAGGTAGTACAGATAGTGATTGAAGGACATATCAATTTATAAGCTTATTTTTGTACATCACAAATAATTTTATTTGCAAATAATTTCATTAGTATAACTACAGCAGTAATAACATTTTTGAAAAACCAATGTGAACATTTCTTGAAACGAAATATTATCCTACAAGAGAACATGGCTTATGTTCAAATAGCCAGTAGATTTCTTACATCGTTTACTTGACATCCTTCTACATTGAATATTAATGTAAAATTTTCAAATTTGAAACAGTAAAATACCCTTTTTTTCTCTGAAAAACATCTTAAACAGCGAAGAAAATGTTGTTTTAAGGTGATTTGTTAATTAAAGATGTACGATAATTACAGTTATTAATCTCTAAACGAAAGATTTATATTTTGAATTATCTTTTACATTTTTGGTTTTTAACAGAATTATTATACTGGGAATTTTATGGCTTCTTAGTATTTAATAAGATCATTTTCCTTCCCCTTTGTCAAATAACATATATACGAATTTTTTTTTATTGAGTGTTATCATTTACCTTATTACAATATTATTCCTCTTACATCTCATATAAGTCAATAATATATTTTTATTTTTCCATTAGAAACATCCATTTTATCTCAGTGGATTCGCTCAAAAAATTTCGAAGTCAATGTAAACAATGTAAAAAAATACAAAAATTCGACAAGTATAGCAGGTGATCTCTTAGTCTAGGATAAACAAAGAGTTTTTATATCGTTATTGCTCTTTCCCGTAATTGAAACTTCATGATTTTTTTTTTATGAATTGCTAATTTTTTGATTCATTTTTGGTCAAATTTTCATTATTTTTAAACGAGCCGTTTAGCGTCAAAAAAAACATTTTCTGAAAACACAAATCGTACTGTAACGCCCCTTTAGCGAATGTAATTTTAGAAAAAAATATCTCAACTCATTGTCCATATAATGTTCTATTTATAGGCATAGTTTCATTCTTGTCCGTCAAACAGTATGGCTTGTATCGCTCTCACAAGGTTTGAGACTGAATTATAAGTCAAAATTCTTACATTTTAGCGAAAAAAAAATATTTCCTGTTGTTTTAAAATTCTGAATATATTTTTCGTTTGTTCTATTTGTAACCTCAAAGATAATGTCAAAATTTCAAAACTCTAGGGTTATCAGTTTAAGAGAAATAAATGTTTTAAAAAAAACGGTTTTTGCCAAAAAAAGTCACTTTCCCATCATGCATAATTCTTCCCAAACAATAGGGATCTTCGTCTTTATAGGGCCCATTTTTTTGTAAAATATTAACTTGATTCATCAAAGATTCTGGACCGTAGCGTGGTAACAAGCAATGCTAACACACTCACCCACCCACCCACCCACACACAGACATCATCGTAAAAACGTCATAAAATGACTTCTGGTACCTCAAAACATGTAATTCCGTCAAAATCTCCAGATCGAATTTTTTCACGATCACTATACTTTACTTATAGTAAAGTAAAAAGTGACTTAAAATATGTTTTGAAGAGATTTAACCTCTTAGTGACTAAAGAACAAAATAATAACTTGTGTTTGAAAAATAAATGGGAACACATATCTAACTGGACCTCATATACTTATGACGAGGGTCATTCTGAAATAACAAATGTCTGCTTGGGTAGTTTCCATTTTAATTATAGGCAAACCACATGGCAGTGATCTTAGAACAGAAACAAATAACCTACTAACTGAGGGAGATGTTATTTGCTCAGGGCATCACATCTTTGAAAGGAATATATTTTCCTTAGCTACAAACAAATAACTGGTGTTCTAGTATTCGTTCAAAATTAGTTTACAAACGACAGCACACTGTGAAGCAATCAGTACTCTAAAATTTTCTCTTCCACTACATAAAGATACAACTGCAGTAAGCACTCTAAAACTTAGATTATCCAGCACCTATTTCGTTTTTTTTTTTTAAAAAAAAAAAACCAATCGTTACAGTAAGCCAAATATTTACAAAAACCTTTGTTAATTCCTGATATATGTTTAAACTAAGATTTCAATGTAAAAACCGATGAGTATTATAAACAAAAGTTGTTGAAGTTGTGTTCTGAAAACTGATGTCATCATCTAAGAAGGTAATGAAAGTGCTCGGGACCAGGTGTGTAAGGTAATGAAGGGGTCGAAAGTTTGCAAGGAGTTAATGAAATGGCCTAGAAGCTATTTAGCATAGCATCGAACAAAGAAAATGTCTTCAACATTGTTTGGGCATAGCATGAAATTATTTTTCATTAACCTAAAAGACAATGTCCCTTAAATAATTATTGTTTAATGTATAAGGCTTTTATAGTGTATTTAAATTGTAAATATATTTTTTTTATCGATGTCGGTTTCAGTTTGGTGAATTTGCTGTTAGAAATCAAGAATGCAGTAAACATTGCCTAAATCAATATGAAGTTGGTCAGGAAATTAAAGTAGCCTTGATCCCTTTATTTAAAACTGGTTGTTAAAAGCTTTTCTGCTCCTAAGCTTGGAGCAAGTCATTTAAATGTTAAAAAGGTTATTAAAAATGAAAGGAAATTAAAAATTTATCATTTTATGACGTTATGGTGTCAACACTATAAAAATAAATGAAATATTTTAGTGTTTATTGGAACACGTCTAATGTATTTAATCTTAGTAGTTGTAAATCAATCGTTAGTACAAAAAAAAAAGCTAAAGATAAAGTATGCTGAATGAAAGTCTGACCAGGTAGTGTAATAAAATAGATTACGAAAGTAATTTTACGATCGGGAATTTCAAAGTGTTTGGGGCTTCACACATCAAAACTAACAACGCGTTTCGAACACTTAGTGATCTTCTACATGTTTAAATATAAAAAAAATCTGGAGTGGCCTACACTCTACTTTACTATAAGTAACTTAATGTCAAATTTCTTGAGTATATAAAACATAACGTCTCATTTAACCATAACATAAATATCTAAATGGGATATAATTATTAGCATTTCATTCGTGAGGTAGTACAGATAGTGATTGAAGGATATATCAATTTATAAGCTTATTTTTGTACATCACAAATAATTTATTATTTGCAAATAATTTTATTAGTATAACTACAGCAGTAATAACATTTTTGAAAAACCAATGTGAACATTTCTTGAAACGAAATATTATCCTACAAGAGAACATGGCTATTGTTCAAATAGCCACTAGATTTCTTACATCGTTTACTTGACATCCTTCTACATTGAATATTAAAGTAAAATTTTCAAATTTAAAACAGAAAAATACTTTTTTTTTCTCTGAAAAACATCATAAACAGCGAAGAAAATGTTGTTTTAAGGTGATTTATAACTAAGATGTACGATAATTACATTTATTAATCTCTAAACGAAAGATTTCAATTTTGAATTATCTTTTACATTTTTGGTTATTTATAGAATTATTACACTGGGGAATTTTATAAGGCTTCTTAGTATTTAATAAGATCTTTTTGCTTCCCCTTTGTAAAATAACATATATACGAATTTTTTCTGAGTGAGTGTTATCATTTTCCTGCACAATATTATTCCACTTACATCTCAAATACGTCAATAAACAATTTAAAATGTTCCTTTATAAAATCAATTTTATATCAGTGGATTCACTCAAAAAATTTCTAAGTTAATGTAAACAATGAAAAAAAATATAAAAATTTCGACAAGTATAGCAGGTGATCTCTTACTCTAAGATAAACAAACAGTTTTTATAGCGTTATTGCTCTTTCCCATTAGTGAAACTTCATGATTTCTTTTTTATGAATTGCTAATTTTTTGTTCCATTTTTGGTCAAATTTTCATTATTTTTTAATTCAGCCGTTTAGCGTCAAAAAAACATTTTCTGAAAACAGAAATCGTACTGTAACGCCCCATTAGCGAATGTAATTTTGAAAAAAATATCTCAATTCATTCTACACATAATGTTCTATTTATAGGCATAGTTTCCTTCTTGTCCGTCAAACAGTATGGCTTGTATCGCTCTCACAAGGTTTGAGATTGAATTATAAGTCAAAATTTGTACATTTTATTGAAAAAAAAATATTTCCTGTTGATTTAAAATTCTGGATATATTTTTCGTTTGTTCCATTTGTAACCTCAAAGATAATGTCAAAATTTCAAAACTCTAGGGTTAACAGTTTTGGAGAAATAAATGTTTTAAAAAAAACGGTTTTTGGCAAAAAAAGTGACTTTCCCATTATGCATAATTCTTCCCAAACAATAGGGATCTTCGTCTTTATGGGGCCCATTTTTGTGTAAAATATCAACTTGATCCATCAAAGATTCTGGACCGTAGCGTGGTAACAAGCAATGCTAACACACGCACACCCACCCACCCACCCACAGACATCATCGTAAAAACGTCATAAAACGACTTCTGGGACCTCAAAACAGTAATTCCGTCAAAATCTCGAGATCGAATTTTTTCACGATCACTATACTTTACTTATAGTAAAGTAAAAAATTACAAATCTGCAAATTTGAAGAACATAAGAATAAATTATTTGAAATTTAATAAAATATATGAATGTTCAATTGCACAATTGAAGTTTTAAGAGAATTAGTATAAAAATTGACTCAATGAATCCTGAATCTTAATAAAACAAGACAACATACTAAAATATGCAACAATTTATACGTTACAGAGATTTTTAATTACCAGCATTCTTGAGGGTATTATTGCAACAGGAATCTAGGAAGGATTAAGGGTGAAAAAGTGTTGGTAGGGGGTGGAAGGTAGTTTGGAGAAATGTAGAAATATTAGCTAGTATAAATTAGCAGGCATCGTGAGTAAATACCACAGTATTTAACAGATTGCACAAGTAATGAGAGTAATTTTAATTATATGTGTTTATTGAGATTTTTTGAAGTAACAGGATGGTTTTCAATTAAAAAAAATCAATATTTTTCGGAGATAAAAACTAATTTTCAAAACTGAAAAAAAACCATTTTCAACATTTTGCCTTCTTGTGTAGAAGAAAAAGAAAAACAGAAATAACAAAACATTTCGTTCTAAAGTTATAGATGTTTGAAAAAAATGAATAGAAGAAAGCAAAGATGTTTTTCATTCTTTAATATATTGATATTGAAGAGCTGTTTAGCAATAGTGATACAACCTATATAGGGTTACAGCTAGCTTTTCAAAACGATTCCAACAAATCTGAAATAATACAATAGATTGATTAGCAAGTGATTGAAGCTACTTTCTATGAATAAGATATGTAACGGTGTTACATAAATAATTTGAATTATTCAAAACTTGCGGTGATAAATGAATTAAAGTTTTCAATAAATAGTATAGTTGCTACAGTAGCAAAGTTGAAGGATACTAGTGATTAAGGATATTAGGATGTTAAGATCCTACCATAAGAGATAGTTTTTCAAGAAAAATGGAAATAAAGTTTATCATTATTAAAAGGGGAAGAAATACTAAGACTCCATATGTAAAAAGATTTTATCAAGTCTTGACACGTTTTGAACACTTAGTTTTCGTCATCAGGTTATAAATATGACTAAAATAGTATTACAGACGTAACCTGGTTATGAACACTGTGTCTGAAACGCGTCGACATTTGATAAAATCTTTTTTGGGTGGAAACTTAGTATTTCTTATCTTTCCCAATAATTATAAATATTATACAATAACTCTTGCATAGATTATGAAATAAATTTCAGTTTACACAAGTTTAAACTGACCTAATAATAATCTCACTGACCTCTCTAATAATAATGACCATTAAAATTGGATTGCCTTTGTTACCCAGTTTAAGAACGTGTTTCAAGATAAATGATTAGATAAGGTAAGCAAATTTAAATATTTATTGGATCCATTTAACTAAGTTTAGCAGCACTTCAACTGGAAAACAATTTTCAATACGAAAGTAAAATTATTTTAAAGTTTTTAATTATTTGAAGTTGTGCTTTTGAAATTGAGATTTCTTGAAACTTTATACTACTATATGTGATGTAATTAATATTACATAAAGGTTTAAGTCATAAAAAGTAAAATTTCACTGTCATAGACAATTTATATAACAAGTGAGTTCTCCCAATACTTTTAATTTTCATCAAACCACTATGCTAGTTTTCTTAGCCCCTAGAGAGAGTGAGCTGTTCTGAAAAAAAATCCTTAATAAATAACATTAAAGGTCGATTTTATTGCCTAAAGACAATAGATAAAATAAAAAGTTCAGATGGAGTTGGGTATTTGCTGAAATTTTTCGAAAGAAAAGTTGCGTGTTGAAAGAATGATATATTTTTTTAATAATGCTGTATATAGAAATAATAACAACTTTTTCTTCTTCTTGGAGTTTGGTCAGAGTTAATATACGTAATCACCTTTTCGCCAACGTTTCGTCTTTATTTTATGACATTCCCAGGGCTATAAATCAAGGCTAACTTCTAATTCCAAACCAACAAAACTGTTAACGTGACACATAAAGATTTTGTTGGTTCGGAATTAGAAGCTAGCATTAATTTATAGTCCTGAGGATGTCATAAAATAAAGACGAAACGTTGGCGAAAAGGTGATTCCGTATATTAACCCTGACCAAACTCCAAGAAGAAGAAAAAGTTTTTATTAGTAAATTGTGGTCAAGAAAACAATACCTTATTATAGAAATAATTATAACAATTTTTAAAATTATGACAAGGGTAAACTCATAATTTCTAACCATACTACTAACTGTCTTAATGTAGGATAGTTTAACCAACAGCATTATCTAAATTGTGGTGGTTCTCATTTAGTAGGAATTACTCTAGAACTGGAATCATTATTCATGGGGAAATAAAGAACATTGTTAAAAAAAAGAATGATTGTTTTAGATGCCAGCAGAAAACAAGATAATACAATGTAAACACTAAAATGTGTAATTTAAGAAGGTATGCATGTTTCCTAATGCACCCATATAAGAAAAATAAACATTCAAGGAAGGATAGAGTTGAAGAAAAGGGGTACATTTTTTTCTCCTTTCTACCCAGAAATCATTCGTGGTTGAAATAAATGCAACCTGTGACATAGAATAATAATTTTATCAATTACAACATAATAGTTTAATGAGGCTTCGATAATTTTTATTACAATAAAGTAAAAGGAAATTGAGAAAAGTTAAAGTGCTGTCTGCAAATCAAATAGGATGATAATTAATAATTGTAATAACGGAAACAAATAATTTGCACCATCTATAGATACAGAGTAGCCAGGCGAATTGAGAATTTTTAAAGATAATTTTAGGCTGCAGATGTTTTCGATGTAACATTTTTTGAGAAATAAGACAACAATTTAAGAGTACCAATTGCTTCACAATGTGCTATCATTTGAAAACTAATTTTGAACGAATACTAAAACACCAGTTATTTGTTCTAACCTTAAATAATTAAATAATTAATTAAACACCAGTTTAGTTCTAACCTTAGTATCTCATCTACATAGAACCATTGGGTTTAAAACTCCAAACTGTATGCAAGCATTCAATAGGTGTTATTTGGTCTACAAGAGATATTGAGATCTGATGTAGTAGGTTATTGAAGTTAAGGCTGACTTTACTATGTCATAGTTAGCAGTTATACTTATGTTGTATTTATAAAATGGAAGATGTATATATATATAGTTCAATATAGACATAGAAACATAGAGAAATCAAAAGAACACACTTACAGTCTCTAATTTTCGGTTTGAACCGTCTTCAGGAGAGTATCCATTTGTCCGTTTTGGATAGTATTTCCAACGAAAAAGTATATATATACATGATGTAATTTTTTTGAGGGTCAAATGATTTTAAACTAGTCCTTTTGCCGACGTTAAGACATATATTTATGTCATCTTCAGGACTACAACATGATTGTTTTACAATTAGCACTACTATTACTACTATTTGGTAATTTATTACATTTCATAAAATGTAATAAATTACCAAATAGTAGTGCTAATTATAAAACAATCATGTTGTAGCCCTGAAGATGACATAAATATATTTCGAAACGTCGGCAAAAGGACTAGTTTAAAATCATTGGACATCAACCCTCAAAAAAATTACATCATATAAATATTGGGTCAAGAACACAAATCATGATGTATATATACATATATGTTGTTGAAAACCATAGCGGCTTCAGTATTAACGATCTTTTTAAGTAATGATCCTTTTTCCTGAACACTTTGTGATGTACAGTTAATTGGTGGAGTAACTCTCCCAGGGACATTTTATAACTTCACTGTTTTAAAATACCTTTAATTATCTATATCGAGCTTTCGGCCTCACTGGCCATCTTCGGGATTATAAGTAAAACAATATATAACACTAAAGTAAACTAAAATGAAATAAAATGAGAATGGAAAGCAAGTGATAAAGAAGACTACAAATAACAGGTGATACAAGGAAGGTTACAACTCGTTAGCGCCCCAAGCGCTCAGTAGTTGAATTAACAGTATCACTTTTTATAAATTTAAATCTAGGGTTAATATTTCTACAACTAGGAATGACAAACATATCATTAATTTGACAATTTAGTGAGGGGATTTTTTCTTTAATATACATGCTTCCAAAATATGCAAATGAAGGGGGTTTTTTAATACTTAAGTTTTTTAATACTTAATACTGAAGCTGCTATGGTTTTCAACAACATTTGTATAGAAGAAGACTTGCTGCCTATTTATACGAAGATATATATATAATTAAAGTTACAGCTAGAGAACACAAGAAAGAGGACTAACACTCACGAATCTCGATAATTTCGGCGTCTTGCCGTCTTCAGGAGAGAAGAAGAAAATAAAAAGGAGAAGGAATATATATATATATATATATATATATCAACGGCCAAACCACAATAAGAAATGAGAAAATGACTAAGATCTTCCAACCATAACACGTCAGAGTCAAATCTTATCTGAAATTTATCTTAGTTGAGATTTGGCTCTAACGAAGACCCCTTGTTACAATTAAAAGACCTTAATCTTTTTTCTCATTTCTTGTTGTGGTTTGCACGTTGATTTATGTTTGACGTGCTTATTTTAGAATCTTGTTATGTACAAAATACTGATATTTCTGCCATGTACCGACAAATCTATCAATAATTGGTGACTGGTTCTTCGACTGAAATGTTGAAATCTTCAGTGTATAACATTTACTTTTTTTAAAATGAATTTACCAGAACCAGAGTTACGCATCCCAGAGTGTATATTTTAAAACAAAGTAACCATTGAATATTATGTCTATTTTGGAGCGGTTTTTGAGAAAGGATGATTGTAGTGGTTAAACATTTTTGAAAGAAAAATGTATTGTAATGATACGTACATTATTGAAGAATTGATCATGCTAGTTTGTGAATGTCAATCGTATGTTATATAAACACATGACTTTCATCTTATATTCTGGAACATTTGAATTATCTCCTAAGCTGTTTCTGTTGGCAACAAGAGCAAGTATTTGATCTTACAGATAGCAATAATAATTGAAGATTGAACTATAGTTTAAGATGAAAAGAACTCTTTAATGAACTTTTCTTTAATGAATATTTAAAGAACACAGCAAAATATAATAACCCTGAGTTGGTATTGGCGATCGGTTGTAGTGATAAAAAAATAGGAGACTGGCAGTTAGCTGTAGTAGATATGTCATCTGTAGTATAATGAAAGAATAATGGTGTTTTATTTATGAACTAAATAGGGAATATTATATCAGCCTAAACAGAGAGTATACTCACTGGAGATATAACCATTGGAAATGAAGGAAAAAAATTATTAACAATACAAATGAATTGCTCTTAGTACACTCTCATAAAGTTTTAAACATAAGGAAAGCTTATTAATTCCGCTCCTCAAAATGGGAATGCATAGGGAAATAAATTGATAAGACCATCTGTGTCAACTGCTAGAATAAACAGTTTTGTAATGCCTCTTCTATTCAGCCCAAGTTGTTTTTTTTTTTGCATATTTATTGAAATTTTTAAAGGAAGAGAATTTTTCTTCAAATAAGGAGGTATTTTTTTTTAATTTGAAATTTTAAGAATCATTTCTGTTTATTAAAATAAAATTTTCTATAATGAAGTCAGTAAAGCTAAAATTATAGATATAAAATTTAAAATACTCCACAATTATTACTTTTCTACTTTATAAGTAAGCAAAACAATACTGCAAAAATATATGGTAGAACAAAAAGAATAGAGAAAATTAACTCCAATATATATGTTGGCCACATACTTTTGATTCCTCGTTGAGGATTCCTGACCATATAGCAGAGAAAATGCCACACTCTGAGAGGAGAATTAATGCAATTTATATAAACTGACTGAAGACTTCAATGATAATATTAATTAAAAATAATTAATTATTATAAAAATAATATTATTGTTCTTACCGAGATTAAGCCACTATCAAAATGATTTGTAATAATTAATAAAAAAATTACAATCTTACTCGTTAAATTCCTGTCCACTAGAGTGATTTGAAAATTACTTCCTCCTCCACAGAGTATTTTTGTTATTACAGAGTGAAGTTATTACAAGTCTACCCCTATCTACCAATTTCTTTTCCGTTGCCTTTTCAATAACATATATGACCAACTATTGCACAATAACAATTCGATTTTTTTATTTATTCATAATTTTTTTATATATATTTATTGAATTTCTAATTTTGTATTGACTCTGTCATCGTCGTTCGTGTCTAGTCTATATCTCTAAGTTGTCCCTAACATCAGTGTCATAGTTAGAAGTTTAAATAAGTCATCTATCAGTTAGTTAGTTTGTTTGTTTAACATGGCCTTCCGTATTGATTTGTGTTTAAATATTCCTAAAGCTCCTCTTATTGTCAGCCTTACTCCTTTAGGATCATTATGTAATAAGTCCATTGAGTCCTCTACACTGTCAGGTTTGTGTCCATTTCTTATTAATTTACTCACAAAGCTGACATTAGTTATTTTAAATGCATCAATATGTTCTTATTCAAGCGTCTTACAATACTTCTTGTATATCCTATATAATATCGTTTATATTCTTTGCTCTTCATCCTATTGAATTTGTCTTTTATTTTTTTTATCATTATTTAAACATTTTTTTATCATTTTGTATCTTTTCATTGAATTTGTTTGCTTTTTTTTTTCATTGAAATATTTAATTTGGTATTCAGTTACCAAATTAAGTTATTTAGTATCGATGCAATCATTATGTCTTCCATTTTTAATAAGGTTATTGTTTGTTTGTATCATAAGAAAACATCATCTATTTATTGGTGGTTTCTGAGGTAAGTTTTTCTTGTTTATTATTATTTATATTTTTTTTTGAGTGAAAATGGAAGTAATTCCGGAACCTGTCAAGTGGACTAGAGATTTACAAAATATATAACTTTCTCTGTAATTCTTTTTATATGGAGGCACTTCTTATTTGATGTGTTAATTCCTATGTTATGTATATGATGCTATTAATCAAGATACCCTTAAAACTTAAGATAATACTTTTTAAGAAAGAGTATATTTTGTAGAAAGCATGAGTGTCAATCTTCAAAGTCAACCGATTGTATTGTATGAGGAAGTGTTTTAATAATTGGCATCAAATAGTTTTACATTTTCTTCAGAAAATTTTTATCTACAATATATTTTAGGAGTATATGCTAATTGAAGATTTACCCATTTTACCAGAACAGATTTAGTCATTAAAATTAAGTTTGATACTGCAGCTATTTATGTTTATAGACTATATTGTAGCCACTAGAATATAAAACCGTGATACGTGCTCTCTCTCTTAAAGGGCATGTTATATCTCTCTTAGTGAACATGTAAAGGAGGGAGTTTTATGAAACCATGTTATTACTAACATTCTCTAACAGAAGAGCGAATATAGAGGTATACCTTTTAGTATTATAAGAACCCTATATCTTTTGAAATTCTTTAATACTTTTAAATATAAGATGGAATTTAAATATTTAATATTTATATTTAAATAAATAAAAATATTTAATATTAACAACCCCAGGCTTGTGATGATCTCTGGTTTAAATAAAAAGTAGTAATTTTGTTTAACTTATTTGTTCTCAATGGACTTTACAGATGTAATATTCATATAGTACTTAAGATTCGTCTGAGTTGAATGAAAAGGTGTTTTTTTTTAAGCTGAACTACTAAATAATTAAACTGAATTGTTTTGGTCTTCAGGGAAACATACAGCTTGCGATAGAACTACGTGTTCGAAACGCGTTGTTTATATCATTAAAAGTTTTATATGTGGAGACCATTTCATTAGATTTTTACCCTACAATGAGTCAATGTTTTTACATT
The DNA here is from genome assembly GCA_026182355.1 of Hermatobates lingyangjiaoensis. Lineage (NCBI taxonomy): Eukaryota > Metazoa > Arthropoda > Insecta > Hemiptera > Hermatobatidae > Hermatobates > Hermatobates lingyangjiaoensis. The sequence goes on from JAPFBL010000026.1 coordinate 132,187, forward strand.
GGCATGACTGTTCGCTCCTTTGAGAAAAGAATCCGGGAACATTATAATGAATACTTGCAAAGGAAAAATTACAATAAGAATAATAAAGAATTTTTTTCACATTTTGCGAAACACCTTGTCACACAAAATCACAGCTTTGATCCAAACTTGAACCTTACCATCCTACATGCAAATAGAAAGTTTAAAGAAATTTGTAATTTGGAAGCTTTTCAAATAAACAAGGCCGTCAGTAATAATCCTTCTGCCTCTCTATGTCTTAATGATCAAATTCCAGGGTGTCCAAAATTTCTTAAACTGTTCCTCGAATCACATAGAATAAATTAAAAAATAAATAAATATAAAAATAAAAAAAAATAAGGGGAAAAAAAGGGTTTCTTTCCTCTAAATTAGTGGATCTTGCCTTCTGTATTTCAGTTAAACGTTTTTCAAGCATTCCCGAAGCCTTTGTCCCTTATCTCCTAAATTGCCTATCCCCACTCTTTTGCGACGGATTTGTTTCCGACTAGTTGTGTTCACTGGACCAACCCGTCAGTACCACATCCTTGGGTATGTCTTGAATTCTCTTAATTGAATTTTATTATTTCACTCTAATTTTTGTAACTAATTAGATATAATTTGTATTATAGTGTCTTCCTGATGATGAACACAAAGTGTTCGAAACGCGTTAAATAAAACTTCATTTGTGTGCAGACTTTTGTTGGTTTATCCATTTTACCTCAGAAGTGTAGGATTCATATTGTTGTCTTAAATTTACTTTTTAATAGACAAATATTAATTGAATAGATAAACTAGCCATCCAAAATGAAGTCAATAAGTGTCCTCTTTTAGTCAGATAAGATAGAAATATTATTTAAAAAGCGTTAAATAAATTAAATATCGACTCAAGCCTAACATCCCAACAAATATCAACTTAGATTTTTAGTAATGCTGTTTATATTATTTTTTTAATTCAAATTAGTTATCCATTCAATTTTTGATAAATCGAGTGCAAGTTCAGATTTTAAAAAAAATAAATCTATTTTTTTTCTCAGTTCTATTCTTTAGTCAATGTAAAAAATAATTTAGAACAAGGAAAGTTCAAAAATGTTGTTTCTCTCTTTCCACACACTTTTCTTTAGTTACAGCATATTTCAACGACACCATGAGGAATAAACAAATGCTTTTAAAAAAATAGGAACCTTTTCATTCAAAAGTGTTTCTATTGTCCCTTTCATTGGAGCCCTCTTTTTATGAACCACCAATCCCTCCAATATTTGATACTCCATTGTTAGTGATCATTAATATCAGAATTTAGGAAGAATAGCGGGTACGAAGAAGCTAAATAAAAAAGTCATACTCGTCAACAATGAACTTCTCCAGTCGTATTTTGAGCACATGCTGTAAAAAATACCAGATGAGATGTTATACAGTCCCATTGCTTTACTGATTCACCACTTGCATACCATACAGTGTAATTGATAAATAATGAATTCAGAGAGTTATTTTCAGCTATTTTATAGTTTTGTCATTGCTTTATGAATGTAATTAACATATGTGTCAATATTCTAGCTTATTCAGCTTCTTTTTTGAGGAATTTCATATTTATTATTTGAGCCTTAGAGAGATAGAACATGAAAAGTAGGTAGTAGCAAAAAAGATTTAACACGTATCATTAGCAAAAACATGAATATAAATTGTTATTCAAGATATGCCATCATTTATAGTAAATAACAATATATTGGTAAATAGTTTCTCTCAAGAGAGAACATTATAAATTCAACATGATTTCAGAAACAATGTTTGCAACTAAAAGTAACTTCTACAGAATTCATTGCCTCTCGTGTTTCTTTCTCGGATGTCGTTGTGAGGAGACAAGACAAATGAAATATGATCTTATTTGACTTCGTTGGAATCATTTGTTTTTCCCTTTCGACCTGCTATTTATTTTATTCATTATTCATTTCACATTTCTCATCCTTTCCTCTCTCACTTGTTTGATGTATTTTCTTCATCCCTGTGGTCTATTATGTTAAAAAATATTTTATACTTTATTTAATATACTTTTTATTCTTAAAAACATAATTAATTTTTTAACTTATTAATTTTAACTTAAGAAAAACATAAGAAAAAGTAAGATCAAATAAGATTTTACATTCTTATATTTTTTGCTATAACTACTTCTTATAAACTCCATTACACACAAAAAAAAATGAATGGCTAGTTTAGAATGATTTTGCATGTGTCTCAATTTTGTTTTCCATTTATTGTCCATAATATTAACCCGGAATTATTAAATATTTTGTTAAAGTAAACATAACGAATAAATGTATGAAAACAATATTTCAGTAGAGGCCATTAGCGAAAAGTCAATTGAGTTATCCAATTCAATTGTTTATGTACGGTAACAATGATTAAATTGCCTTTACAACAAGTATATAAAATTTGAATTCGTAGATATCCTAGCAAGTAAGGGATATATAAAAGAAGAAGACTATAAATTTATTTTCCTAAACTAGCCTACTGCTCCATTTTCCAATGGTTAGATATCTATCTATCAGTTGGATGGGTTTCATCCTCGTGAAACTTGTGGGTAATACCCAAACCATCTGAACCGATCTCTGTTCCTGGCGCAAAAACTGCGTTGCTATGAAAATTAATATCCAAACTGAACAGAGTTGACGTTTACAAGGTGTAATAAACGTTCTCCCAAAACGATTAGGAGAATAGAACTACCACCCATCATCAAAACCAGGGGTGTCAAACATACAGCCCGTGGGCCGGATCCGGTACACCTGGGGGTTCGGTCTGGCTTGTAGGATATATCTGCATTATTATTATAAAAAAAAATAATCAGTTTACTCAAATTTCCTTAAAAACATGTCGTTCTTATATTATACGCTAGAGGCAAAGTGTTTTAGTATACGCAGACAACATGAGAGGAACACTTCGTCTAAACTAACACAAGGAGGTGGTAGGTTAGGTTAGGTTAGCTTGCAGTGCCAGTCCCACAAGGGAACGCACTTAGGCCGAGCATTTGCCCTTTGTGATACCACACAATGAAGATTGATTCTACACTAAATTTTGCCTAACTCAAGTATATTTAGAGTAGAGATCTTTAACGAGTACATGACATCGTACAGGCTTGGGACCGACAGTTTAACGTCCTTCTCCGAGGGAAGACGTGCTCAGATTTATTCACCTCCCGCGTGAATAAATCGAGAGCTAGCCTGACCCCAAGGAGGTGATAGCATTGAACGTCTCTTCAGAGTCTGTTAGGGTATTATCTACTTTACCTTTGTCCTTGCACCTTCAGCAGCAAAATATCTCTGTCATAAAGGATAAAAGTGGATACAAAATGTCGGATTTTTATAATTGACTTATTCTTCTTTGAACTAATAATTAGTATTAGTGAAAAATGTGACTTACTGTTAGTTCTATGAAATTTTGTAATTAGCTTACTGGCCCGGCACGCTTGAGATGAAACTAGGCGGTATTCTGCCCCCAGACCGAAATGAGTTTGACACCCCTGATCTAAACCAGGGGTGCTCAATACGTCGATCGCGAGGCCAATAGTGGTAGATCGCATACAACTTTGAAAAAAAAAAGTTCCAGTGCGACAGTCAGCCTATCTCTCTCTCTCTCTCTCTCTCTCTCTCTCTCTCTCTCTCTCTCTCTCTCTATCTATCTATCTATCTATCTATCTATCTATCTATCTATCTATCTCTCTCTGAGGTGTGTGTGTGTGTTTTGATCCTCCTACAAAGATTTTGTCTTTGAGCACAATGCAAAGCTACAAAAAACAGCTGTATTATTATTTTATTTTATTGTTTTTATTTATTTATTTTTAATTATTATTATTATAAATTGTCAATGTATTGTTATTATTAATATTATTATTATTGGGAGCCCAGCACAATGTGCGTAAATGCATTTCACCTCCTTAACCAAAAAAATTATTATTATTATTATTATTATATAGTAATCACAAAAACATGCTGAGAGCTTATTTTTTTGCAATATTGGCTCATGTGGTAATGCAAGGTAAGAATGTTCAATAAATTTTAAAATAACATACGCTTTTATGGGTCGGTAGATCATTTTGACTTGGTCATTTTATAAGTAGCTCACATACTGAAAAAGTGTGAGCACCCCTGATCTAAACTATGATCAGGTCGGCTAGCTTCTGACCGTAGCCGAGCTTGCCCCATTGACGGTCAAGGCTTCCTACAAAATAATTGCATGACACCGCATCAACCAAAGCTTTAAATAATCATCTAAGAAGAGTCCAAACTGTGGACCTTTCATCGATTTATCCAGAAATAAGGTGAAACTAAAGATACGAACAGTAGTAAGATAACAGTAAGAACAGTAGTAAATCTCAATGGGAGATTTGGTCTTCTAGCTAAAAGGAGTATCTAAACTTACAAGCCCGAGGATAAAGTTCAGATGCTGTTTTGAGAGAAAAAAGAAAATGAATGAGCAAAGAAGTTACAACTCTTAAAAAAGTAACAATAATTGTGACATCTCCTGATCGTGGACCGAAAAAAATAATTTAGAAAAAGAGAAAACAATTATAAACTGCATGTAAGCTAGAAAGAGTGTGTGTGGTACGCTTCAGTAAAGTTGTTGTTAACACTGAAAACTGGAGGTTTGAATTTAGCCACAATAGGCACACTGTTCCTCAGAAAGAACTTAAAATTGTCGGTTATTTGCATCCATGATATTAGGCACTCTTAACAATCTCTATTCTATTAAACTTGACTAACACAATATTTAACTCTCGTGATGTAGAATCAGTCTGATAATGAAGCTCACAAATAACTAAAATACTTGGCAAATAAAAAATGAGTTATGGCTACTGCTCCAAAATCTGAAGGTGAAAGGCTATAAGTGTGGGCTCTGGAAACAAAGAGCATGGTGGTGCATGTTCCTTTATTAGTGAGAAGGATCGATAATCAAATGTCATAACGAAAAGCCAAGCTTCCCGTACCACAAAGGTTATAATATATCTTACATAAACTCTCTCTCAAAAAAATCTTGCTAATGAAGTTTTGATTGTGGGTGGTTTTTAGTGAATTTATGGATTTTGGTTTGCAGCCAATACTTCTCATTTTGCTGAGTATGTCTTCGAATATTAATGGCGGCTTCATTTGCATAGACTCTATTTCTCTTTTATCTTCTATTTAATAGTTCTTTTTTGTTAGGGCAATTTATTTCCTTATTTTAATCCTTGACATAAGAAACACGTGCTATTGGCTGAGAGATCCAAACATTGTGAGTTTGGACACTGCTTCACCTCGTCTTTCGGTTATGACTGAAAGATGTCTAGACTCCTTATCCATTCACAATCTAAAAGTTCGTCATTACAGGCTACGACCAGCTAGTTGGCAAAACATAACTGAAACGCAATGATCTTAAAACAACCAACATGAGCCTTGGTCGTCTAACTCTGAATGTGATCGTAAAAATCAATGGAAGTATTGTTCCCCACATAAGAATCACGTAGAAGTTAGTTATACTCGTAGATTGCTATGGTCCAGTGAGAAGAATTATTTGTTTTTCGTTAATGTCCACATAAGATGTTTTTATGTACATAATTATAGAATTAATCACAATTTAGTTTTCAAATAAAATATGCATAAAAAGGAATCTAATAAAGTAATTTATTTCGAGAATTTTGAAATAAGAAAAGATGCATTTCCTTAATAAATTTTGAAGAAATTACAATATTGAGACATCTATCTTGATTGAGTCGCATTGAAGTATATTGGTATGAAATAAATAAAACAATAGATAATCATGTATTATATTGTAAGATGTATGTGTTCACCTGATTTATAGTACTTTGGTAAGAATAAATGTACGAAGTTTGTGATACTTTGAGTCATATTAGCCAGTGAAATATTAATTACAAGGAGAAGTCTAATTCTCTTTTGTTGAAGTCAACTAATTATAGATTAATAGCATTACAGAACAGTGAATAAGCCTTACAGTGAATAAGCATTACAGTGTTTAATTACTTAACAGTGATTAACATCTTTTGTTAATGCAGTTGTTCAGATGATGTATTAAAATAGATCATATAAATAACAAAATACAATAGTTATATTATGTAGTATAAAATTCATAACCTTCTTTGAAGTCTGCATGCAGTTATGGACACCAAATGTCACATACAAAAATTTAAAAATCACAAGGGGTGTAGTCATTGCAGTTTTCATAACTTTTCCACAAGTAACAACAATTTTATAATATTCACGATGATAATCTAGTCGCGAAAAAAAACTACAATTATCTAGTACATTTGTGTACAATTATCTAGTATGTACTAGTATTTGTTGAATACTTTGAGATGAGGTGGTGAATACATGTTGGTAAATGTCTTGGCGTTGTGGGAGTAAAAATTTCTGCGTGATTTCAAACTATCTTTTTGGTCACGACATGATTAGGTGTGTCCGATGGGTAAAGAACTGTAGATACCAGCACATTTTGTTGACTCTAATTATTGTACTGCAGCAAACAAATTATACAAGGTAGAGAAAGGACATTTCATAAAGTGGAATCCCTGTGCATCATATGAAGTAGTCAAAATGACGTATAGCTAGCGGCTTTACAGAATAGACAGTGTTGTTCTGGAACATGGAAAGAAACTTCTGTCTCATTGTAAGAAATGTTCAGTCAAGGTTAAATCCAATATTAAGATCAGTAATGGTGTCCTCTGATTTAGCTATTTTCACTCAAGGAATTAATGCGATATTAGCTGCTTAAATGAGGGAGAAAATATTTCTGGGATAGATAAGCAATCAGGAATTGAATAAAAATTAAGATTATAATGGAAATTCTGGAATTGAGGAGGCTACGTTTATTAAGTAACATCACAGATAAAAGTGCGTCGAAATTCTAAATCTTTATAAGTAAATTGATTCCAGCACCCAATATAATTGTGTAGTTTACGTGCCTTTCTTTTAAACAATTCCTGTCGATAGTAGGTTAAATTTGATCCATATTAACGAAAAATTTTTGTTTTGTTTGGAAGCCTATCATAATAAAACCACCTTTCTATTGCATGACAACCAAAATCTGTCAATTGGAAGAGTGAAGTGCAGTTGATTGTTTATCCTTCAAATAGTTGATGATGCCAGTTCTGTGCATCATTTTACTAAGGTGTGCCATCCGTTGAGGGAAAGCGTCTGGGAAAGTGGAGTGTTCTCAAAATCGATGAAGGAAATGTAAGACGGATGTACAGGTTTCCATCATTCCAATCCTCTTTGAGAAGGATAAATTAGATCATTTTTCAATTGGGTCATTGGGGTAGATTCTGGGACGAATTTATTTAGGCCTTGGAGATTGTTAGGCATTAGTACCTACTCAACAATATATTCAGTAAACTAAAATACTATTATTACTTACTCAATTAAACAGCCCGGTGTGTATGTTGGCTTGATGTCAATTTAAATGTTAACCTCAATAAAAACCTCAAATTACAATGTAGAGAATATTCACAACACCATGAATTCACTGATTTTTCAATGCAAATAACATTATTTTTGATGGGTTAGTAGCGAGATAATAATGCAAAAATAACTTAATATAAACTTCGTTATACTCAATTTGACATAATAAAATTGTGGCTATATACCATATGCATATGACCAAAGAGGCGTATTTACTCGTTATGGCAATAATTATTTTTTAACGAAGTTTTAGGTTTTAGGGACGTTACAGTTTTATCACGGATTCCACAGAGTCTCCACATTAGAGACAGCTCTGTTGTACCTTGGAGTTAAACTCAAGGCTGATGAAACATAGTTTGAAGTTCCCCACTTCACAACTATATCTAGTTTTTTCAATCCACTACTTTATATTTGTACCAAACTTTATACCAGAGTCTTTATTATTCACAATATTTTCTGATTTATAGTTTTATTTTTTTTAAATTAAAATATATTTTTAAGAGAATAAATAGGAATCATAATAACAATTTATAATAAATTTTAGCGAGATTTTTGCCTTCAGAAATAATTTTAAGTAATATTATTCAAGCAAGACCTCAAAAAATAATAAGCATATTTCTAATATAGATTGTATCATTAAGTATCCTAAATGTTATTATTTTAACTATTAATGCCAAATTCAGTTTTTTTTCTAATTTTAATAATTTTGTTATACATGTAATTAAAAGATAATATTTATCCCTTTAAGTGTAATATATCTAACAATATATCGCATGTGGGCTATATAATAAATGATAATAAACACACAACTAATTACTTTTTTGGAAGCACTTCGTGCTATATTTTTTCAGTTCAATGCAATTTTTTTTTCTGGATTGCTAATATCAACTAGATATTTTTTAACAAAATTTCATTTTTCAGTTCAATACTTTAATTCTCATATCAACCAATAAAGCACCAATGCAAAAATAGTTTCCATGGCCCAAACTTTGTGTTAAGATTAATATTTAATTTAATTTTGACTTATGACCGATTCTGAAGGGTTGTAAGCGAGCTACAGGTCATATCGTTTAACGAATCTTAGTGCAATTGTACTCAAGTATAGAACGTTTTAAAATAATTAGCTGAATTCTTTTTTATTAAAATTGCATGGAAAACAATAGACATTATGGTACATTAAAATTTCGAAAATTTTTTTTCAAGGCTAAAGTGCTGACTATAGAAAAATGAAATTCAGTAAAAAAAAATCTAGTTGATATTAGTAATCCACAAAAAATTTGCATAAATACATATCACAGCAAAGGGCAGTTAAACATTACACTAAGCCCCTATTATATTATACATAACACATAATAATATTCAAAGTTCCCAAGGCTTTACAATTCCAAAACATATATATTATAAAATATTTGATTATATTAGTTTTAATGGGTATTCTAAACAATTTTTAATTTACATAACTAATGTACATATATTAGAAAGATTTAGAAAGAAATACATACTATTATGTTTAGTTATAAAAATAAATTACTAACTACTGAATCTGACAGTCATATGTTTATCATATGATAATTATTATTTTTAAATATTCTATCTCTTTCAAATAACTTATACGAAAATAAATAAGCTTTTTTAATGAGAAACACTCTGATATGTTATAATTTGAATTTTTAATTTAACATCAATTTTTTTTTAAGTTTATTTATAATTCCTAAAATTAAATACTTTAATATATATATAATATGAGTAGTTGCCTATTTTTGGAGCGAGTCACATCTACCATCCTGATAACCGGGCCATCAAAATATGGTAGTTAGTTTCTGTTTCATTTCTGTGTTTTCTTTTTGTAAATGTAGTATATATATTTGTAAATTGTATAGATTTGTGAATATCGTATAAATTTGTATTATTGCGGAGCATATTTTCTACATATAATTAATATAATACACATATCATTAACCCTTTTTGAATCCCTGTTTTTGTTACTTTATTCGTCAACTTTTCTAACTTTCTGATAAGTGTTTTGAAGTTTTCTGGTATATCGAATAACAATTTTCCAAATGTTTTACATACAATACTCGTCATTATTAACATTATTCACTTTTTACAACAAACCGACTTTTCAGTCACCTTTGACAATTTTCAGGATAGTTTGTCTCTATTTCATCAGAATATAGAAATATTAGAAGAGTTGCTTCTTAATAACGGATACAGCAATAAACAATTCGATAATTAAAAATTTATCTCCAAAATATTAATAATATTAGTATAGACGAACTAAAACAAAACACCAGAGTAATAAGACATAAAGTGTTTTACAGAAACCAATATTCCAAAGCATATAAAAGGTTGACGAAATAGTCCTTAAGGGTATCATAAAAGCTAATATTAACTGTGTTAATACTGAAGCCAGTTGAAACTTATTACCTATTACAAAGGTAAACGTACAGGATACATGGTAATCAAAAATAACTTTCAGTCTGAAGCTAAGCTACAACAGACTAATGTAGTTTACAGCTATAACTATACCCTAAGAAAATTTGAGTTCTTAAAAACAAATTACATTGGTTCGACAACAACCACCTTATCGAGTAGATTTATAATACACCTGGCTGCAGGTGCTCCTAAGAAACACAAAAAAAAGGTCCATGGCTTGGAACAAAGCCAACAAATGTTAACGAGCAATAGTGACATAATTAATGTTACTAATTAAGAAAATAATGTTAGCCGTCTACCAATAATAGAAGCTCTCCAGATTTTAGAAAGGAAGCTTTGTATAAATGGACAAATTTCAAGTTTGAACAGGATTTTGAAACTACACGTTGAGAAATTGGCAAACAAGAATACAGAAGATACTGGAAATTAAACCATAGCCTTTAGGACAAATATTTGCAAACTAGTTAAGCCTGTATTATTTCAATTACTATCGCCTAATGGTAACCTTACCTTTTTTGTGTAGTAAGCATCTCAACTGTTTTATTATTTTCCTTAAAATTATTAATCCTTAGTTTATATAGATTTATATTGATGTTTATATTTTTTAGTATTACCAAGTAAATTTAAATACCTTGAAGATGGTCAATAGTGATTGTAACGTCAGTTTGTTGTGAAAAGTGAATAGTGTTCATAATGACGAGTGTTGTGTATAAAACATTTGAACAATTGTTATTCGATATACCAGAAAAATTCAAAGCACTTATCAGAAAGCTATTAAACTTAAGGAGTAAAGTCCAAAAACAGGATTCAAAAAGAATTTAATGATATATATTAATATATTATATATATATATATATATATATATATATATATATATATATATATATATATATATTATTAAAGGTATGAATTAGACCTTCTTTTATACAGACTGAATTAAAAATTAAAATCAATTGACTTGATTGCACTTATCTTTTTCTTATTGAGTTTTTTAAATCTCCTAGATAATTTTCTTCCTTCAAGGTTGAGTTCATGGATAATTTGAGCAAAGCTACTTTTAGATATCACTATTTATTATAAGTGCATTCATTCTAAATGTATCAGATGAATTAAATTAACCTAAATTATTGACATGTTTCGGTTGTCTTCAACCATCTTCAGAATGTTTTGATATTGTTATCTATAAAACAGCTATGTAAACATAAAAGAAAGAAAAAATTACACTAGAGTTAAAAATTAGTTACAGTAAGGTTTCAAAAATTATAAAAATCATTCTGGAAAACAAACCAGAATTAAACCAACAGGACACAGGAAGCACACGGCAACTAAAACTACTAAGAAAAAGAACCCACCCATCATAGTTTGTTTTTTAACTATTCACAATTTTTTAAATTTTCACACAGATACGTCGTGAAAAATGGGAGCTATGTTCAAATAGTTTTCTTGGCATGCATGAGGAAGGCCTTAGCAGCCGCTAACTGACATCTTCTTCAGAAGAATGATATCTTCTGCTTAAAAGTTTTCAAATGTTTCACTATTTTCCCACACAGTTCAGCAGTATTAACAAAACTTTTTTTAATGGTGAGTGAGAAAATTTCAAGATTGCCACTTTTCATATGCGCTACCAGAGTTGCACCTTTGAACGAAACCAATGTCTTTTATCTGTACTTGTAAGCAGGATTTAATTTTGTCGTTGCATTTGTGTGTCAGTTATTTCAGATGACGGAAGATTTTTTTTTCTTCAAGAACTTGTCTATTGCTTTCAGCATTGACAATGTCCGCCGCTAATTCACTTGTCTCCAAGCGCAAGGTAATTGGATACCTGCTGCTGCCACCTAATGGTTTGGAGGATACTACATCATTACTCTGCAGGCGCCTCCCTTTACAATCACACCAATTCGATAATTTTTCACGCCACATTAGACAATATCTAGAGACACAGTGGTCAAACAACACTGGCTAAGGGTTACTATTTCCGATGCAGTAGTCATAATACAGTCTCTTACTGCTATAGTTCTTCTTCAATAAAAACCATTTTCAGTCAACTTTGTTAGGTACACTAATCACTTATTTAAACAATAATTAATGTTGGCATGTCTAGGGTAAAGTATTATTTTATAAATTAAGGCGCTATAGATATTGAAATAATAATTAAACATCTGAGACTGCATGTCTCTCAACAATAACACCCAATCTATATGAAGTTTAAGTAACCAGCAGTACATCAAAATGAGTTCAACAAGATTCATTATTTGAAATTTAATAGCTAACATAATATTATCAAAACAAAGGAAGTATGGATGGCAAAGTTTATAACGAAAAGTTAATAAGCTTTATATACTTACATTAAAAGTTTCTCTCCTGTGCTTATATTTGAACATTTATTCACGTCTTCTTAGCATAATGGCTTTGAATTTGAGCTCTTGAGCTTAAATTTCTATAAACAGAAATATGAAGTCTGTTTAATACAATATCTGTTTAAGTCTGTATAATATGAAGAAATATACCGTTTATTCGTCTGTTTGTGATTCCATAATTAGTATAATTACTTGAATATACGAGTAATGTTTATTATATTTGCATTTGTCATAGTAATAATCGAAACCTCTTGCTACATTCGTAATCATAATTATTTCAGATTCACAGAGATCCAACGCAGTATGTTTCACTTAAGATTACAATTTTTAGTAATACAGCGGATGTTAATAAAAAAAGGAAAAATACACGATATTTGCACGTAAATGTCTTTCTTCTTTCTACTTGTGTAGGATCTACCTTTCTGATATATCCATGATGTAGACGAAAAGTCAATATTTTACTGAATAGAAAAAAATTCTACGGAGAAATAAAGATAGATTAACCCACTAAAAAGTCTAAATTTTACGCTGAATGGGACAAGTAACCAAAACTGGTTGAGCAGGATAAAACTTCAAGGTAAAATGGTACATTATTCTGAATTGTTCAAAAAATTTATATCTATCTATTTATCTATTTATATAGTTTAATAATATGTTTATTTCTCTGGTACATAGTAATTTAATAATTCGGAATTATTTAAAAAAGTTTTAATAATTTGGATTTTGTTAACAGAAATATTTTTTTAATAGCTAAGAGAGTCAGATATTGGAAAAAGAGAATAAAATATAGGTCGAAAAAGAATGATGGAATAATGATAGAAAGGATTTATTAAATTGAAATTGAATTAGAGTAATAATATTGGATTGAGTGAGGAGGAAGGCTTTGATGGAAGTGAATGAGTGTACGAAAGTGAAAAACTCCTTAAAGGAAAACCTGACAGGATTTGTGGAGATGAGGTCTATTGAAGGGAACAGTTATTGAGCTTGCTTGGAAACAGCCTGCTTCTCGGCTTAACTTGTAAACTTGAAGCTATGCTAATGGAAATGAAAGTGAAATAAGTCTGTAATAAATGAAAACAATTGTGAGAAATTAAAAAATCTGGAGTGGCCTACACTCAACTTTACTATAAGTAACTTAATATCAAATTTCATGAGTATGTAATATATAACGTCTCTTTTAGGCATAATGTAAACATCTAAATCGGATATGATTATTAGTCCTTCATTCCTGAGGTAGTGGAGATAGTGATTGAAGGACATATCAATATATAAGCTTATTTTTGTATATCACACAGCTGATGCAAATAATTTCATTGGTATAACTACAGCAGTAAAAAGATTTTTGAAAAACCCATGTGAACATTTCTTGATACGAAATATTCTCCTACAAGAAAACATGGCTTTTGTTCAAATAGCCAGTGGATTTCTTATATCGTTTACTTGACATCCTTCTACATTGAATATTAAAGTAAAATTTTCAAATTTAAAACAGGAAAATACCCTTTTTTCTCTGAAAAACATCATAAACAGCTAAGAAAATGTTGTTTTAAGGTGATTTATAATTAAAGATGTACGATAATTACATTTATTAATCTCTAAACGAAAGATTTCAATATTGAATTATCTTTTACATTTTTGGTTTTTTACAGAATTATTATACTGGGAATTTTATGGCTTCTTAGTATTTAATAAGATCATTTTCCTTCCCTTTTGTCAAATAACATATATACGAATTTTTTCTGAGTGTGTGTTATCATTTTCCTGCACAATATTATTCCTCTTACATCTCATTTAAGTCAATAATCTATTTAAATAGTTTATGTTCCTTTATAAATATCAACTTTATCTCAGTTGAATCGCTCAAAAAATTTTTAAGTCAATGTAAACAATGAAAAAAAATATAAAAAATTCGACAAGTATAGCAGGTGATCTCTTAGTCTAAGATAAACAAACAGTTTTTATAACGTTATTGCTCTTTCCCATAAATGAAACTTCATGAATTTTTTTTTATGAGTTGCTAATTTTTTGTTCCATTTTTGGTCAAATTTTCACTATTTTTTAATGAGCCGTTTCGCGTCAAAAAAACATTTTCTGAAAACAGAAATCGTACTGTAACGCCCCATTAGCGAATGTAATTTTGAAAAAAAATATCTCAATTCATTCTACACTTAATGTTCTATTTTTAGGCATAGTTTCATTGTGATCCGTCTAACAGTATGGCTTGTATCGCTCTCACAAGGTTTGAGATTGAATTATAAGTCAAAATTTGTACATTTTATTGAAAAAAAAATATTGCCTGTTGATTTAAAATTCTGAATATATTTTCCGTTTGTTCCATTTGTAACCTCTAAGATAATGTCAAAATTTCAAAACTCTAGGGTTATCAGTTTAGGAGAAATAAATGTTTAAAAAAAAAACGGTTTTTGGCAAAAAAAGTGACTTTCCCATCATGCATAATTCTTCCCAAACAATAGGGATCTTCGTCTTTATGGGGTCCATTTTTGTGTAAAATATCAACTTGATCCATCAAAGATTCTGGACCGTAGCGTGGTAACAAGCAATGCTAACACACGCACCCACCCACCCACACACACACACAGATATCATCGTAAAAACCTCATAAAACGACTTCTGGGACCTCAAAACATGTAATTCCGTCAAAATCTCGAGATCGAATTTTTTCACGATCACTATACTTTACTTATAGTAAAGTAAAAAAAACCTTGTTTGGAAACACATTAAAAGGAATATGGTGATATAATACATGCTGTTGTAACGTGTTTAATTCAGTGAACAAATACTCATTATTACTTTCAATGAAGTGTCAAAGAAAACTTAATATCTGGTTATAAAAAAAGTAAACACAGAATTAGTTAGAATTAATAACCTACATTCAAAAACAATCGATAATATGTTATATTCTCTGAATTATACTTTGGTATGTATTCAAGATTTTTGAATGATTCATAGTAAATAAATAATTTGAAATTACTTAGAACTTTTTTAATATGGTTAACTTATTAACATGAAGATATGATGATGGAAGTGAAAGTGACATGAATCGGTAATATCTGAAAACAATTGTGAAAATTTAAAAGAACCTTGTTTTGCAACACGTTAAAATGAATTGTTGCAAAAGTTGGATCGGTCTACAATTTACTTTACGAGAACCTATTATTGAAAGAAATGTCTAGTCAATGAAACTCATTGTTTTATTACTTAACTATGAGTATTAATAATTTACTATAATTGTAATCATAAAACATATTTTATATATTTTCAGGGATTTACATGTTTTAAGGTCTCTATAGTCGTTTTCTGGTGGTTTTTTTCGCCGATGTCAGAGTACATAGGTGGGTGGATGTGTATCTAAAATTTTGTGGACTGCCACAGGTTACATCGTTTGATGGACCATGTTCATATTTACACAAAAGTTTGGCCTTATTGTGTATTAAGTGCTTTCTTGTTTTGGGCAATATTTAATAATGTGAAAAGAGCTTTTTAGCCACATGCGTTTTTTGACAACTTTTTTTTTCTATTCGACTAATTTGAGAGTGTTGAAACATTGCAATTATTATGAAAATGATAATCGCAATAATAGAAAAAAAAGATCAGAATTTTTCAATGATCGGAACTATCAATTTTGCTATAACTGTAAAACATTTGCCGTATGATTCATTGAGGCAAAAATGAATATTTTTTACCTATCTTGCTGCAACAGAAGTAAAAAAATTGGATAGATATAACAAAGTTATGTGAAAAATAGTTCCTTTCAGATGATTTGCTAAATACGTTATTATCGAAATCACAAGGACGGAAATGTGCATATCGCACATTATATAATTTCAAAAATGTTTTTTACCGTTTAACGACTAAATATAGAGAAGAAAATTGGACAAAATAATCAATCAAAAAATATTTTTTTTGAAAAATTTTCAATAACTTTGAATAACCCCAAAGTGCGTTACTCTATAACAACTCAAAACTCAACCTTAGAATAATAATTGAATAGAATAACCTGTTATACCTGCCAGATTTATTTACATTGCCTTACAATTATTTAACAAAATCTGATCAATGATAATTGACTTTCAAGGATTAATAGAAATATTCAAAAATATTTCAAACAGTTATTAACATATGTACAGACAATAAAATTCATTAAATTTAAAAAAGAAATGCCACAGATTCTATACTGTACAATATGCAAAAATTAGAAATGTTTTTTGAATTTTCTAATGATCATAAAACTCGAGTGGTCTACACAGAACTTTAGTGAAAGCAAATATAATATCAACTCATTGACAGTTATTGAGTTTTTGTTTTATTTTAATTAAACTATCGTTATTAAGTTATTAAATGCACTCCAGTTGTGTATTATCAATTAAATAAATTGAATGATTTCATTATTATGTTGTGGCTATAAACATTTTGTTAGTTATTACAACGTTTAAATCGTTGAGTTTGAACATTCAGAAAAGTTATTATTATAAAAGATCAGTCTGAAAGTTTGAGATTTATCTTTAAATCTTTAAACTTTAAAGATTTAGTGGATTTGGATTTAGCGTACTTTAGTGCGCAGTTATATATTACCAGACCTATTGAGTTTTTTTATTTGATTCAACAAAACCTTTTTTGGTGATTCAATAAACATGGAATTTTTGATTAGGTATAGATGCACTTTATGCGCACTTTTGTGCACAGTTATACATTACCTTATTCATCGAATTTTTTTTATTTGATTCACCAAAAATTTGTTTGGTGTTTCAATAAACACCAATTTTTGATTAGGTATCGATTGCTGCGAACACTAATGATATTCTTAAATACGGAAAAACAATATTACTCTAATAATGGCAACTTTTAAAGCCAATCGCCCATTGCATGTTAAGTTTTTGGTAAACAAGCATTTTTAAAAGCAACAACAGCTGCATCAGATGAGGGAATCAACGGAATCAGTCATTAAAATGCGTGTTAACCAAAAAGAACACTCTTTAATTATTAAATTAGTCCCTCTAAACTGCTACATGGATATGAAGAGGATTAATGATTACCAAGATTATCAAGAGAAAAAATAATAAGTCTCAATGTAGATATAATCAGAAAAAATCTATGTATTGGTAAGGAGTGATTGTTTGAACCTATTTTTAGAACTGATAAAATTTAATAAACATTCTTTTCAATATAGTTCTTGTGAAATGAGTTTCAAAAAAGAAGATCACATTCATGACCTTTATATTAAATAATCCAGCGTTGGTATAATTTAGGTCTCTTTTAAAGCATCGAAACAGTTTATACGTTGCATTAATAACTAAGTTTCATCTAATTAGGAGTATTGTGTGTCCCTCAAATAAATGTTTCAAAAGGGATCCTTCATTTTACCTTAGAATAAATAAAATGCAGAAAGCTTGAGTTGAAAGGTAATAATAAAGCGAGTTTGCTATAAACTGCAAACATTAGTTACATATTCCAGAGATCCAGGCGACTTTTATCAAGTTAGAAACTTTAATACGCCACAGAGAGGCATATTAAAGCCTGAAACAGAATACTGGCTTTGTTTTATTTGTTGAACCTACCTTTGTCAATCCAATGCTATTTTTAGTTTAGAACCGTATAAAATATATTAAGATTTATAATGAAATACAAGTGTATAATTAGAAAACTGCTTAACGAATTGTACAATAAGATTTATGTAAAGAAATTAATGTTTTTTAAAAAACGCTAAACTGATAGACTTTGCGACTTTTTTGTATTGAAGAAGTGAAAGTTTTTTAGGATTTGACACCAATAAACCTATAGCAGAACCATAGGGGTCAGCATGTGTTGTACCCATGAAATAGTAATAATAGACAATTGCTAATATTCAGTAAACTAATGAAAAATGTATTCAACATCTTTGTGACTGATAAATTAAATGAATATTTAAATATTATTTTGTTTTAATTAACATTTGTTTTTTACAAATGTTATTGATATCTATGGTGCTGATTATTTAGGTCACCTAGTAGTCATTATGTTTATACTTTCAGGAATGGATAACTCATTGAAAGTGAGACATACGAGTAAAAAGTATGATAAAGAGTACAAACGTCTCTACAAGGAGTCAAATAACAGTATTTTTTTAAAGACATCTTATCCTGTAAATATTTGTTCAAAAGACATACAATTAGTTGACGTGTCATATCAAAGTAAAATATATTAAAGATTGAGTCAAATAGCACAGATACCATGTTACACTCTGGATTGTGGCTTACTTGCTCGCGGCTTTTTCTGGTTTTGTCAATCCAAACACCAACTTTGGTACTCAACATTCAAATCATATGTCACCAAGAACCAACGACAGACTAAATCAGACAATGAGAATCTCTACCACACTTCTTCCAGAACTTACACATCATAATGAGCTGGATAAGTTTTAATATTTACCTATCTAAATAGTGGCTATAAAGCTGCAAATAATGCTTTGGAATCAATCTTAATTAGCTACTCGTATGTCAGTTCCAAAAAATTGTATAGTTCATGATGAACGCATTAAAATTATTTACAATTACATATAATAAGAATTGTAGTGGCTTAAAATAACATAAAAATATCGAAATAAATGTGTTAAAATATTACTAAAAAATCTGGAGTGGCCTACACTCTACTTTACTATAAGTAACTTAATGTCAAATTTCTTGAGTATATAGAACATAACGTCTCATTTAAGCATAACGTAAACATCTAAATGGGATATAATTATTAGCCTGTCATTCCTGAGGTAGTACAGATAGTGATTGAAGGACATATCAATTTATAAGCTTATTTTTGTACATCACAAATAATTTATTATTTGCAAATAATTTCATTAGTATAACTACAGCAGTAATAGCATTTTTGAAAAACCAAAGTGAACATTTCTTGAAACGATTTATTCTCCTACAAGAGAACATGGCTATTGTTCAAATAGCCAGTAGATTTCTTACATTGTTTACTTGACATCCTTCTACATTGAATATTAATGTAAAATTTTCAAATTTGAAACAGTAAAATACTCTTTTTTTCTCTGAAAAACTTCATAAACAGCGAAAAAAATGTGGTTTTAAGGTGATTTGTTAATTAAAGATGTACGATAATTACAGTTATTAATCTCTAAACGAAAGATTTCAATTTTGAATTATCTTTTACATTTTGGGTTTTTAACAGAACTATTATACTGGGAATTTTATGGCTTCTTAGTATTTAATAAGATCATTTTCCTTCCCCTTTGTCAAATAACATATATACGAATTTTTTTTTAATGAGTGTTATCATTTACCTGCACAATATTATTTCTCTTACATCTCTTTTAAGTCAATAATATATTTTCATTTTTCCATTAGAAACATCAATTTTATCTCAGTGGATTCGATCAAAAAATTTCTAAGTCAATGTAAACAATGTAAAAAAATACAAAAAATTCGACAAGTATAGTGATCTCTTAGTCTAGAATAAACAAACAGTTTTTATATCGTTATTGCTCTTTCCCATAATTGAAACTTCATGAATTTTTTTTTGTGAATTGCTAATTTTTTGTTCCATTTTTGGTCAAATTTTTATTATTTTTTAACAAACCGTTTAGCGTCAAAAAATCATTTTCTGAAAACACAAATCGTACTGTAACGCCCCTATAGCGAAAGTAATTTAAAAAAAAAATATCTCATCTCATTCGCCATATAATGTTCTATTTGTAGGCATAGTTTCATTCTTGTCCGTCAAACAGTATGGCTTGTATCGCTCTCACAAGGTTTGAGATTGAATTATAAGTCAAAATTTTTACATTTTATTGAAAAAAAAATATTTCCTGTTGTCTTAAAATTCTGAGTATATTTTTCGTTTGTTGCATTTGTAACTTCAAAGATAATGTCAAAATTTCAAAACTCTAGGGTTATCAGTTTAGGAGAAATAAATGTTTTAAAAAAAACGGTTTTTGGCAAAAAAAGTGACTTTCCCATCATGCATAATTCTTCCCAAATAATAGGGATCTTCGTCTAAATGGGGCCCATTTTTGTGTAAAATATCAACTTGATCCATCAAAGATTCTGGACCGTAGCGTGGTAACAAGCAATGCTAACACACGCACCCACCCACCCACCCATCCAACCACCCACACACACACAGACATCATCGTAAAAACGTCATAAAACGACTTCTGGTACCTCAAAACATGTAATTCCGTCAAAATCTCGAGATCGAATTTTTTCACGATCACTATACTTTACTTATAGTAAAGTAAAAAAAGTAATAAGGTAGAAAAAGTTGTTGCACTTTTTTTGTGTTTTCTACTTCTTTCGAATATTTTAACAACCAATACTTCCTTGGTGTATGCAAATAACCATGTCATTGCGGATGACATTTTATCTGTATATTTATAAATATTATATCAGTTAAAGACATGATAAATCGTTAATGAAATTTCTATATTAAAACATTTCAAAACCATATATATGACTTTAGAGAAAATCTGAACACACTTAGTCAAATGAAATGTTTCCCCTTTAGCACTCATTAATGGATCTCTATGCTTTTTTATAGTAAATGATGTAATGTTTTCACCGGACAAGTTTTATTTTCTTGTCTCCCAGTTTAAGACAACTCGCTTGCACCTTATTTCATCTGTAAAATTAAAAATTTTGCATGGTAGTACTAATTCTTTCCAATGGCCACTGTCCTACGATTTCATATTTAGTTCTGTCATAGGAGAGAGAATTTTGGGTTATTTGTTATTTCCTAACCACATTAGTTATGAGCAAGTCATAATGGATTAATAGTAAATGTTAAAATGATTTCTTTGTTAAACTATGAATATATCCATTAATTTGTATAATTATCTATTAGTAGGAAAAGTAGTCATTCTCATCTAATATTTAATTTTTAATATTTTCTGGTTCACTTGAAAAACATTTTTTGCTTTTCAGCAATATGGAAGCGATAAATACAAACATCTATATCAAACGTTTAAACAAAAAAGAAGCCATCACTGTAACATTTATGAAAACCTCTACCGGTTTCGGGTCCGTCTGGATCCAACCTTCAAGAGCGACTAACTGACTGTGAATGTTGTTTTCCTATAACCTACCTATATATAGCATCTACATTGTGTAATCAGTGTTGTGTGTGTAGTTAATTTTTTTTCCTATTTCTTTAATTGCTATGTTTTTTCCTTTTATTTCTTATTTCATTATCTGTTTCCAGTTCTTTGTGTCGTCTTTTAAATGTTATTAGTGGTTTTGTTAAAATGTCGGTTTGGTGGTTTGTTTG
The DNA here is from genome assembly GCA_026182355.1 of Hermatobates lingyangjiaoensis. Lineage (NCBI taxonomy): Eukaryota > Metazoa > Arthropoda > Insecta > Hemiptera > Hermatobatidae > Hermatobates > Hermatobates lingyangjiaoensis. The sequence continues at coordinate 153,692 of JAPFBL010000026.1, forward strand.
TTCATTGATTATATTGTCTGTCATTTTTCTTATTTATATATTTCTATTTGTTCCTGTATGTTCATTCGTTGTCTTTTTTGTCCCGTCTGTAGTAAGTCCACTGTGTTTTCCATACTGTCTGGGTTATGTCCAAATTTGTTTAAGTGGTGTACATAGTTTGATCTGTTTGTGTTGTTGGTGTAGTCTTTAATGTGTTCTTTGAATCTGTCTTTTAGTGTCCTTCCCGTTTGCCCGATGTAGTTTTTACCGCAATCTTTGCATTTATATTCCTATTCTATTGCCTATATATTCCGTTTTTTTCGAATTTGTTATCTTTGTTCTCTGTTGTGTTGTTTGTGATTTCGTTTATAGTGTTATTCGTTTTATAACCTATTTTTAATGAATATTTTCTTAGAAGAGTCGCAATTTTTTCGCTAGGTTTACCTAAGTAAGTTAAAGATGCGTATCTGTTCATTATTACCGCTGTTGTACTTTTAGTATTGTGTTTATTTCTTCTTTCGTTTATTAGTCTTTGTAAAATTTTTTCCTTATAACCGTTATTACTTTACTATAAGTAAAGTATAGTGATCGTGAAAAAATTCGATCTCGAGATTTTGAAGGAATTACATGTTTTGAGGTCCCAGAAGTCGTTTTATGAAGTTTTTACGATGATGCCTGTGTGTATGTGGGTGGGTGGGTGGGTGGTTGGGTGATTGTCTGTTAGCATTGCTTGTTACCACGCTACGGTACAGAATCTTTGTTGGATCAAGTTGATATTGTACACAAAAATGGGCCTCATAAAGACGAAGATCCCTATTGTTTGGGAAGAATTATGCATGATGGGAAAGTCACTTTTTTTGCCAAAAACCGTTTTTTTTTTAAAAACATTTATTTCTCCTAAACTGTTAACCCTAGAGTTTTGAAATTTTGACATTATCTTTGAGGTTACAAATGGAACAAACGAAAAATATATTCAGAATTTTAAAACAACGGGAAATATTTTTTTTTGAATAAAATGTACAAATTTTGACTTATAATTCAATCTCAAACCTTGTGAAAGCGATACAAGCCATGCTGTTTGACGTACAAGAATGAATTTATGCCTACAAATAGAACATTATATGGAGAATGAGTTGAGATATTTTTTTCTAAAATTACATTCGCTAAAGGGGCGTTACAGTACGATTTGTGTTTTCAGAAAATATTTTTTTGACGCTAAACGGTTCGTTAAAAAATAATGAAAATGTGATCAAAAATGGAACAAAAAATTAGCAAATTCAAACAAAAAAATTTAGAAGTTTCAATTACGGGAAAGAGCAATAACGATATAAAAACTCTTTGTTTACCCTAGATTAAGAGATCACCTGCTATACTTGTCGAATTTTTTGTATTTTTTTACATTGTTTACATTGACTTAGAAATTTTTTAGCGAATCCACTGAGATAAAATTGATATTTATAAAGGAACAATTTAAATTGTTTATTGACTTATATGAGACTAGCAAACGTACCCGTCTTTGACGGAATCAAAAATTCCATTATACTTGGTATTCCAAAATATCAATTATAGTATTATACTTATACTACAATTAGATGTTATAGAATAGTAGAAAACACCATTATTAGTACAGTGCCAAACAAATGCCACTGTATACACCACATTAGCTGTCTGTAATTCAGGTTCACGGAAGAACAAACAGTTGGAACTTCTGACTCTTGAGCAAGTAAACTACATTTAACCATGTGAGAAAAACTTGGATTCACTACCTTGTATTCGTGCGTTAGATGAAGTCTCCCTTTGCGACTTAGTTAATGTCATTGCGAAATAGACTCTGACAGGACTTTGCAATCATTTCAACGTAAACAGACAGTGGCTCGGAATCAATGGTATGCGTGGTATACACACCGACTCCCCAATACCACATACAGTCATTATGTCCGCCTCTATGGCATATCTGTGTAGAGCACGAACTCAGAGTCGTGTCCCGTTGCACAGTTTTAGGGCACACATGTTTCGTAACATGAAATTTGTTACTGCTACTAAATTGCAGCATGATTGGTTCTCCTACTTTAAGTTTTTACTCATGAGCAGGCAGTCCAGGAGAAATAAATTCAGAGTTAAGAAATTCAATTATATAATGAACTGCTTCTTCATCACTATCCAATCTCTTTACTGACTTGTAAGGTCTTTCCTCGGTATGATATAGCGTAAGAACTTGTTTGTTGATTTTTCCTGCCCGATCGTATTAAGAGTATAGAATTGCTCGTTTACAAAACTATTTATTCGTAATAGATAGTACATCATCAACTCTGGGAAACACCTTTTCAAAGATGTCAAATACGCAATATATTCATATGCTCCAATGAAATTAAAATCAACTAACAATACCTACTTGCTTCACCTGTGTATTTTCAAAAACAAACTTGTCTGTGAAGTTAGGAAAATACGCTTAAAGCCCTATAACTTCCTTTCTGTGCTTAATTATGAATCTATTTAGAGCCCATATTTTAAGTTAGGCATACACAAATCCAGTGTCAAAGTTTCAGCTCGCCATGACTTATGGTGGCTGAGTTTACTTGTGACAAACGTTTTTGCTTTAAACGTCCATAACTTCACTTCTACGTTAAATTTCAAAATAATTCGGAGCCTATATTTTAAGTTAGACCCACCCAAACCTACTGTAAAAGTTTCAGCTTTATATGTCTTATGGTTGCTGAGTTTACTTGTGACAAATTTTTGCGGACAAACAGACAAACCGACAAACCGACAGAAATTTTTCTAAGGGTGGATTCGGTTTCTCCAATGTATGAAACGTAAAGAAAACTTGAATTGAGTCAGTTCTAAGCATTGTACAGACAAAATCATTATTTTATTTATATAGATGTAAGAGGAATAATATTGTGCAGGAAAATGATAACACACACTCAGAAAAAATTCGTATATATGTTATTTGACAAAAGGGAAGGAAAATGATCTTATTAAATACTGAGAAGCCATAAAATTCAAAGTATAATAATTCTGTAAAAAACCAAAAATGTAAAAGTTAGTTCAAAATTGATATCTTTCGTTTAGAGATTAATAAATGTAATTATCGTACATCTTTAATTATAAATCACCTTAAAACAACATTTTCTTAGCTGTTTATGATGTTTTTCAGAGAAAAAAAGGGTATTTTCCTGTTTTAAATTTGAAAATTTTACTTTAATATTCAATGTAGAAGGATGTCAAGTAAACGATAAAAGAAACCCACTGGCTATTTGAACAAAAGCCATGTTCTCTTGTAGGAGAATATTTCGTATCAAGAAATGTTCACATGGGTTTTTCAAAAATGTTTTTACTGCTGTAGTTATACCAATGAAATTATTTGCATCAGCTGTGTGATATACAAAAATAAACTTATATATTGATATGTCCTTCAATCACTATCTCCACTACCTCAGGAATGAAAGACTAATAATCATATCCCATTTAGATGTTTACATTATGCCTAAATGAGACGTTATATATTACATACTCATGAAATTTGATATTAAGTTACTTATTGTAAAGTTGAGTGTAGGCCACTCCAGATTTTTTTTTGCTATTGTTTTTATGGTATTTAATTCCTTATTGTAGTTAATTGCATTCATGGGTATGTTTAGTAATCTATCAATCATATATCTCTACGCGGATATTTTTTGTTGTGGTGGATGGAGTGATGATTTATGTATAGTTGTGTTGGTGGTAGTTGGTTTGCGGTATATTTGAAAGCTGAGTTTGTCTTTAGTTTTTCCTATTGTTAAGTCAATGAAGTCTAATTTCTCATTTGTTTCTATTTCGTGGGTGAACTTGATTTTGTTGTTTAGTGAGTTGAGATAATTCTTTATGTCTATTATATTTGGGTTACTAGGGTTTTTGACTATTAGGAAGGAGTCATCAACATATCTGCAATAGTAAACAACGTTAAATTTTGACTTTAGAACATTTACATATACCTTTTCGAGTTCTTGGAGAAAAATTTCTGAAATTATCGCAGATGTTGGATGTCCCATTCCTAATCCATCATTTGCTTTGTAGAAATCATTGTTAAATCTGAAGTAGTTCTGTTTGAGAGTTGTTTTAGTTAGTTTTATTAGTTCTTCTGTACTATTGTCATGTTCATGTACATTAGTTATTTCGCGTATGATGTTAAGTGTTTCTGTGACGGGAACAGTTTTCAATATCGAATGAAACAAGTTTGGTTTGTGCGTTTATTGTTATGTCTTTCACTTTGTTTATTAGGTTTTTGATGTTGTAGGTGTTCGGTAGCATAACCTTATCTTTTAATGTTTTTGCGACTTGTTTGGATATTTTATAAGCCGGTGCATTCCTATAGTTTATTACGGGTCTAATTGGGCTATTTTCCTCGTATAGTTTAATTTGGGCTTTTAGTTGTGGTGCCTTTGGGTTCATATTAATAAACTTATATGTTTCACTTGGTTTTATCAGTGTGGGGGAGTTATTAATGATGGTTCTTATTTCATTTTGGAATTTTTTTGTCTGATCGGTTTGAAGTTTCTCGTAATTATTATTCTCGATAAATTCTTTTGTTTTTTTGATATAGTCGGATTTATTTATTATAACAATTGTGTTGCCTTTATCAGCTTTTGTTGCTATTGCGTCGGTTTTTTGTATTTTGTTTTTTATTTTTTTAATGCATACATTATCGTGGTTGTTGTCTTTAAGAGATTCGTTTTTGTTGATTACTTTATAAATTACTAGCAAACGTACCCGTCTTTGACGGAATCAAAAATTCTATTATACTTGGTATTCCAAAATATCAATTATAGTATTATACTAATACTACAATTAGAAGTTATAGAATAGTAGAAAATACCATTATTAGTACAGTGCTAAACAAATGCCTCTGTATACAAAGATTAGATTTTAAGTTAGACATACACAAATCTACAATCAATGTTTCAGCTTTATATGTCTTATGGGGGTAATATTTTATGGACAAACCGACAGAGAGAAATTATTCTAAGGGTACATGTGGCTACGCTGAAGTATGAAACGTAAAGAAAACCTTAAATGAGTTAGTTCTAATTAACGTGCTCCCAGTCAACAGCTAGCACGCAAGCCACTGGGATACTCTGATTCCATACCTTACTTTATTACCAGTGTTTATATTACGCAAATATTAAATTAAAAAAAAATATTTTTGTTGTATTTATTTATAATACATTTGCACTACTGTCATCGGCGAGCAAGCAAGCTACTGGCTACCCTGGCTAGATCCCTTTACTTTATTACCATTTTTTATATTATCGACATTTTAAATTCAAAAACATATTTGTTTGTTACATTTATTTATAATACATTTGCACTACTGTCATTGGCGATCACGCAAGCCACTGGGCTACTCTGGTCCCATACCTTACATTATTACCAGTGTATTTATTGAGCAAATGTTAAATTAAAACAAAGTTTACAGTTATATATAATACATAGCAAACGTACCCGTCTTTGAGGGAATCAGAAGCTCCGTCAATTTTGGTATTCCAAAATGTCATTAGAAATTATAGAACAGTAGAATATACCATTATTACTACAGTGTTAAACAAATGCCTCTAAATACACTACATTAGCTGTCTGTCCTTCAGATTCATGGTAGAAGAAAGAGTTGAAACCTCTGACCCTTGAGCAAGTAAACTACATTTGACCATGTGTTAAAAACTTGGTTTCGCTACCGTGTATTCCTGCGTTAGATGAAGTCTCCATTTGCGACTTAGTTAACGTCATGCGAAATAGACTCTGACGGGACTTTGCAATCATTTCAACGGAAACAGAGAGTGGCTCGGAATCAATGGTATGCGTGGTATACACACAGACTCCCCAATACCACATCCAGTCATTATGTCCGCCTCTATGGCATATCTGTGTAGAGCACGAACTCAGAGTCGTGTCCCGTTGCACAGTTTTTGGGGCACTCATGTTTCGTAACATGAAATTTGTTACTGCTATCAATTGCAGCATCATTGGTGCTCCTACTTTAAGTTTTTACTCATGAGCAGGCAGTCAGGAGAAATAATTTCAGAGTCAAGAAATTCAATTAGATAATGAACTGCTTCTTCATCACTATCCAATCTCTTTACTGACTTGTAAGTTCTTTCCTCGGCTTCATATAGCGTAAGAACTTGTTTGTTGATTTTTCCTGCCTGTTCATATTAAGGGCTCAGAATTGCTCGTTTACAAAACATTTATTCTCAATAGATAGTACATCCTCAACTCTGTGAAACACCATTTCAATGATGTCAAATCTTTATAAATAAAATAATGATTTTGTCTGTACATTGCTTAGAACTGACTCATTTCAAGTTTTCTTTACGTTTCATACATTGGAGAAACCGAATCCACCCTTAGAAAAATTTCTGTCGGTTTGTCGGTTTGTCGGTTTGTCGGTTTGTCGGTTTGTCCGCAAAACTTTGTCACAGGTAAACTCAGCTACCATAAGACATATAAAGCTGAAACTTTTACAGTAGATTTGTGTAGGTCTAACTTAAAATATAGGCTATGAATTGATTGGAAATTCAACGTAGAAGTGAAGTTATGGACGTTTAACGCAAAAATGTTTGTCACAAGTAAACTCAGCCACCATAAGACATAGCGAGCTGAAACATTGACACTGGATTTGTGTGTGCCTAACTTAAAATATGGGCTCTAAATAGATTATTAATTCAGTACAGAAGCGAAGTTATGGGGCTTTTAGCTGTATTTTCTAACTTCACAGACAAGTTTGTTTTGAAAATACACAGGTGTGGCAAGTAGGTATTGTTAGTTGATTTTAATTTCAATTGAGCATATGAATATATTGCGTATTTGACATCATTGAAATGGTGTTTCACAGAGTTAAGGATGTACTATCTATTGAGAATAAATGTTTTGTAAACGAGCAATTCTCAACTCTTAATATGAACAGGGAGGAAAAATCAACAAACAAGTTCTTACGCTATATGAAGCCGAGGAAAGAACTTACAAGTCAGTAAAGAGATTGGATTAGTGACGAAGAAGCAGTTCATTATCTAATTGAATTTCTTGACTCTGAATTTATTTCTCCTGGACTGCCTGCTCATGAGTAAAAACTTAAAGTAGAGCACCAATCATGCTACAATTTAGTAGCAGTAACAAATTTCATGTTACGAAACATGAGTGCCCCAAAACTGTGCAACGGGACACGACCTTGAGTTCGTGCTCTACACAGATATGCCATAGAGGCGGACATAATGACTAGATGTGGTATTGGGGAGACTGTGTGTATACTTCACATACCATTGATTCCGAGCCACTGTCTGTTTACGTTGAAATGATTGCAAAGTCCGGTCAGAGTCTATTTCGCAATGACGTTAACTAAGTCGCAAAGGGAGACTTCATCTAACGCAGGAATACAAGGTAGCAAAACCAAGTTTTTCTCACATGGTCAAATGTAGTTTACATGCTCAACGGTCAGAGGTTTCAACTCTTTCTTCTACCATGAACCTGAAGGACAGACAGCTAATGTAGTGTATAAGCTGGAGGCATTTGTTTAACACTGTAGTAATAATGGTATTTTCTACTATTATATAATTTCTAATGACATTTTGAAATACCAAAAATGACGGAACTTCTGATTCCTCCGTGGTATAGCCGAAAGGCAATAGGCACACGGCAATAAACCAAAACAGGAACTTCTGATTCCGTCAAAGACGGGTACGTTTGCTATGTATTATATATAACTGTCAACTTTTTTTAATTTAATATTTGCTTAATAAATACACTGGTAATAATGTAAGGTATGGGACCAGAGTAGCCCAGTGGCTTGCGTGATCGCCGATGACAGTAGTGCAAATGTATTATAAATAAATGTAACAAACAAATATTTTTTTGAATTTAAAATGTGGATAATATAAAAGATGGTAATAAAGTAAAGGGATCTAGCCAGGGTTGCCAGTAGCTTGCTTGCTCGCCGATGACAGTAGTGCAAATGTATTATAAATAAACACAACAAAAATATTTTTTTTTAATTTAATATTTGCGTAATATAAACACTGGTAATAAAGTAAGGTATGGAACCAGAGTAGCCCAGTGGCTTGCGTGCTAGCTTTTGACTGGGAGCACGTTAATTAGAACTAACTCATTTCAAGTTTTCTTTACGTTTCATACTTCAGAGTAGCCACATGTACCCTTAGAATAATTTCTGTCTGTCGGTTTGTCCACAAAATATTGCTACCATAAGACATATAAAGCTGAAACATTGATTGTAGATTTGTGTATGTCTAAATTAAAATCTAATCTTTGTATACAGAGGCTTTTTTTTAGCACTGTACTAATAATGGTATTTTCTACTATTCTATAACTTCTAATTGTAGTATTAGTATAATACTATAATTGATATTTTGGAATACCAAGTATAATAGAATTTTTGATTCCGTCAAAGACGGGTACGTTTGCTAGTACGCAATATATTCATATGCTCAATTGAAATTAAAATCAACTAACAATACCTACTTGCCACACCTGTGTATTTTCAAAACAAACTTGTCTGTGAAGTTAGGAAAATACAGCTAAAAGCCCCATAACTTCGCTTCTGTACTGAATTAATAATCTAGTTAGAGCACATATTTTAGGTTAGGCACACACAAATCCAGTGTCAATGTTTCAGCTCGCTATGTCTTATGGTGGCTGAGTTTACTTGTGACAAACATTTTTGCGTTAAACGTCCATAACTTCACTTCTACGTTGAATTTCCAATCAATTCAGAGCCTATATTTTAAGTTAGACTTACACAAATCTACTGTAAAAGTTTCAGCTTTATATGTCTTATGATAGCTGAGTTTACCTGTGACAAAGTTTTGCGGACAAACAGACAAACCGACAAACTGACAGAAATTTTTCTAAGGGTGGATTCGGTTTCTCGAATGTATGAAACGTAAAGAAAACTTGAAATGAGTCAGTTCTAAGCAATGTACAGACAAAATCATTATTTTATTTATAAAGATTTCCGAGGCTAAGTGTCTAACGTGGGTTTGTTCATCATTTGGAATTTGTCTCATGGCTATTTCAGTGTCTGTTATGAGGATCTCTATATCCTTAGTGTTGAGTTTCCGTTCAATGTTATGTTTCAGTCCTTTATGTAGTAAGTCAGTTTCCGTTGTCGTAAATGTTATATAGGTTTTGTTAATTAGTCTAGGGAAGAAAGATATACCGCAAACCAACTACCACCGACACAACTATACATAAATCATCACTCCACCCACCACAACAAAAAACATCCGCGTATAGATATATGATTGATAGATTACTAAACATACCCATGAATGCAATTAACTACAATAAGGAATTAAATACCATAAAATATCTTAACCAAAAGTATCTTAAAAATAAACTTCACAATACTAAATAATAACACAATATTAAATAATACATTATTACATGATTTTGTTATTCTTTTCGTATATAGTGTTGATAACCTATATATATAAAAGAAAAAGGTTTTGTTTGTAAATTGCTTAGAACTGACTCATTTCAAGTTATCTTTACGTTTCATACATTAGAGAAACCGAACCCACCCTTTGAACAATTTCTGTGTCTCTGTCGTTTTGCCCACAAAATTTTGTAAGAAGTAAAATCAGCCACTATAAAACTTAGCAAGCTGAAACTTCGACAGTTGGTTTATGTATGTCTAACTTAAAATCTAAGTTCTCAATAGATAGGAAACTAAACATAGAAGCAAAGTTATGGACGTTTAAAGCACAAAACATTGTCAAGATACTTCATTTTTCAAGTATTCTTAATTTCACACAGCATGCCAAAAGTGAGATAAAAAGAACACTTATAGAACACAAAGTCAGCAACTTAGATATATAAAAGTATTAAATAAAATAAATCATTAACCATTTAAGAATTTAATCAATAATCTATTTTCGAAGAACACAGCATCATTCTTTACTTACTCTTACCAAATAGAGAATAAAATAAAATCAAGCAAGTTACATCTGCATTCTCCTAGGGACGAAACTTTGTTGTTATCTCATTTGTTGCAATGATTCCAGAATACTTTTTTGTATACATTCAGAATAAATTTTAATTTCCACTCATTGTAACCAACCAAAATATGAAGTTATACTAGAATTAAGAGATTGTCTTTTTAGTTATGTAAACTTTATTTTCAGTTATTTTTTCAAATTGCACTCAATAATGACATCCATTGAACATTATAAGAAATTCCTTACTTCGACACAATATAACTAAATTTGTGGTATCAAATTCACTAAATGAAATAAATAAAATTGTTACTACAATTTTAAAAAAATTTAAAATAAAAATATAATAATATAAAATATATTTAAACAACTATACAAGGCGTTACTGGTAAGCTACAGAGCATATATCAGACAAACATGTAGGAATGCCAAATTATTAAATCCACCGCTTGTGACTTCGAAGTTCTATCTAATAGGTACGGAGGTTAGTAAAGTCTTTTTTTTTTTTTTTTTCTTGATACTTCGACTACAAATTCCATGTATTTAGAAGTAATTTTGATTTAGGGTTACTCCTTTAGCTTTTTTGATTATGTAACGTGAATCGGGTGGACACCCATTGGTGGCGCTCCGCAACTATGTTTAAGCTTTAGGGTGACAGAAAGTCACGTGGCCATTGTCGTTTTAGTCGTCTTTGGGGGTTTGTGGGGATTACTAGTTGGGAAAGATTTTGAGCAAGTGGGTTTGGATGAGTTGAGAGTTTACTGTGGAATTTTTTATAGCGGTCTTTTGCATAGTCGAGAACAAAGGGGACTTTAAGATCTTGGTGAATGATTATGTTTGGGACGTAAAATGGGAGATGCGAGAGTTTTCTGAGTATTTTTGATTGGATGGCTTGTATGGGACGAATGTTTGAAGGTTTGGCAGAACCCCAAAGTTCTATAGCATAAGCCCAAGAAGGCTTCAAGATTGTGTTGTATATGTGGAGTCTGTCTGTTAGTGTGAGTTTTGATGTTCTATCTAATAGTCTTATAAGGCGTTTGTAACGTCTGTTGGTCTCTGTACGTTTCAGTCTTGTGTGTGGGTTCCATGTCATGCGTGTGTCAAAGTGTAGTCCTAGGTAGCGTACTGTGGTTTCTGGAGGTATGATCTCATTATTTAGGGATACTGGGGGGCAATAGTTTTGTCGAAGAGTAAAAGTTATTTGAGAGCTTTTCTTCTCATTGATTTTTATGCGCCAGCGACGAAGCCAAAGTTGAATAAGAAGTAGGTGTTGCTGTAACTGGTCAGAAGCTATATTGCGGTCATCATGAGTTGACAGTATGGCTTTATCGTCAGCAAACGTTGCCAATAACGTAGAAGGGTGTTCAGGTATGTCTGATGTGTAGAAATTGTAAAGGACTGGAGAGAGTATACTTCCTTGAGGAACTCCTGCTCTCACACAACAGACTGGGGATAAGGTTGAACCAACTCTTACTCTGAAGAATCTATCTGATAGATATGATTGCAATATGAGGAAGTAAGTGAAAGGGAGAAGGTTCTTAAGTTTCCATGGTAGACCCTGATGCCAGATTCTGTCAAAGGCTTGCGCCTCGTCAAGAAATACACCAAGGCAGTATTGTTTCTGCTCAAGCGAGGATGAAATGAAATCAACCACTCGATGGCATTGTTGTACAGTTTGGTGTTGATGTCGAAAGCCAAATTGGTGATTGGGAAAAGTTTTAGAAGATTCAAAGATAGGAAGGATTCGGAGGAGGAGGAGTTTTTCTAGTATTTTAGCCATGCTGGGTAACAGGGAAATGAGCCTATATGAAGAAGTCAGATGGCATGGTTTGTTTGGTTTCGGGATCATAATAATAATTGAAGTTTTCCAGAGGATTGGAAAGTATGTGGTGCGTAGTACAGCATTAAATATTTGTGTAAGGAATAATATGCACTTTCTGGGTAGATGTTTTAAAATGCACGGGGTAATTTGGTCATGGCCAGGAGCCTTGTGGTTTGGTAGAGCATGAATTTCAAGGTAAACATCAGAGGGACGAAAAGCTTTTGGTGGAAGTGATAACTGAAGTGGATTAGTTAGGTCATTGAGTATGTAGTCTGTGTGAATGGGATCGTCGATATCGGGATTTGGAGTAAAAATAGAGGACAGGTAAGAAGAAAATTCTGCTGCAGTTTGAGAATCATTTTTTGTCCATGTTTTATCCTGCCTCTTAAGTGATAAGGGAGGAATTTTATCAGATAGAAAGCGCTTTGTGGCTCGCCATAGTGATCCATCTTGTGTTGAGAGAGATGAAGTATAGTTTCTGAATGACTGGAATTTATGTTGGGATAGTTTACTTGATAGGAGGTGGGATAATTTATTTAAGTGTGATTTTGCCGAGGGGTAACGGGTCTGTTGCCATTTCGCTCTGACTCTACGCCTCTCTATTATGAGTTGACGAATCTCCAGGGGAAGGTACCATTTGTCATTGGAAGAAAGTGATTTTATCCTCGTTGAACTCTTAATAGCTTGATGAATTTTGTTTGTTATATCGTCAATTGCAGAGTCTATATCAGAACGAGATTTCAGAGGTATAGAGAGGTTAATAGTTTTATCAAGAAAGTTTTGAAATTGATTCCAGTTTATAGGGCCTTGAATGGGAGAGAAGTTGGGACGAGGAACAGGGTAAAGATTTACATGTAATAGAACTGGGCTGTGATATGAGGAAAGGTCAGGAACTGATAGTATTTTGGAATGATGAGATAGGTTATTGGAGGTGATAAAATAATCTAGAATATCTGGGAGGCGGTTGGCATGTGACGGCCAGTATGTTGGGCTTCTGGGAGCCAAGACATGATAAGGGGTGTTGGAGAGGGTTTTCTGAAGGATGACACCTCTCGGGTTTGAAGTACGACAACCCCAGTTTTTATGCTTGGCGTTAAAGTCACCGCCGATGATGAAGTTGGAACCGAGTAAGTGAAATAAGGAAAGAAAGTCGGAGGAAGTAACTGTTTTATTTGGCGGACAGTAAACTGCAGCTAGGGTGAGATCATTTGAGAATGTGCTAATTGTTATGGCGGTTGCTTGGAATAAGTCTGTTGATTTAATGGGAACAGAGTGGTGAGTGAAGGAGTTCCTAACCAGCACAGCACTACCACCATGGGCTTTGTTGTCTGGATGTAGTGTTGTATAAGTCTTGTAGTTTTGTATGTTTAAGTGGGAGTATGAAGTAAAGTGTGTTTCTGTTATTAGAGCAACGTCTATGTGGTTATCTCGAAGAAATGTTTCTAGTTCATTTCTAAGTTGTTTGAGACCGTTTGCATTCTACAATAGTATGTTTAGTGGAAGAGAGTGTTTTCGATTCATTGAGGAGATTGAATAGTGGAGAGAGAAGAGGCTAATTGGGATAGTACAGATACAAGGGGAGCAATGATTTGTTGAATTTGAATAACTAGGGTGGAAAGTGTGCTTACGGGATCAGGTCGTGGGGGTATTTGGTCATTGAGTGGGGCGGATACAGGTAGGGTGTTTGGCTCGGTAGATGAGATTATGTTTGGGAATAATGAGGAGGATGATGGATTTATGTTAAGTAACGTAGATGAAAGATTTTCAGAGGTTGGGGGAGGGGAGAGTTTGTTTTGGGAATGAGAGGATTGCAGATCAATGAGTGTTTGAGGAGTCATGTTCAATGAATTTGCTACATTAGTTTGTTGGGAAGTTACCACTGAAGCGTAGGAAAGTCCTGGTGTTGTTCTGTGGTGAGCAGTAGTTTGGGTTGCCCTAGTAGAATCTATTGCAGTGGGGTGTCTTGTGCTGTGGGTGACTGCTTCTGTGGTAGTTGTAAGGTTCCTCGTGGATGGTTGGAGGTTCTTTTTTATGGTTGACTTGTGAACAGGACAGCCTCTCCAGCTTGCTGCATGCCCGTTCTCTGTGCATAGAACGCATTTTAAGTTTTCTGCTGGCATTTTTTTTGGCCAGGGGCAGGCAAGAGTGTCGTGGCTTCCTGCACACTTCACGCAACGAGGTGGCAAGTTACACCAGTTTCTTGTATGGCCAGGTAGCTGGCAGCGTTTACATTGAACCAGGTTTTTCTTGGGATAGGACTCTTCTATCTTGACAATGCAGAAGCATAGAGTCTTTATTTGAAAAACTTCCTTATTGTTTTCATTTGGAGCAAGGTCAACGAAAAACAAGTGTCTAGGTTCGTTGTTTTTGCCTTTAATGTTTATAATATTCAAACAGTTGTGACCCTTTGATTCTAAGTCTGATTTGATGAAGTCTAGTGGAATAGAATGGTGAAGATTCCTCACCACCACTCTGTAGGGTCTTTCTTCTTTTAATGAGTGGGTGAAGAACTCAATATTATTTTGAAGCGCATGCCGTGAGAGATTTCTCCATTGGTCAGATGATTTGACCTGGACGCTAATTGAATCCTCTCTCACCTTACAAGAGAAGTTAGTTTCACCTACAACTTGCTTTAGAGTTGAAATTAAGTTTTCGTAGTTTTTTACATTTTTGAAATAAATTAGAGGTGGTTTTGGAGTAGTTAGGCTAACTGTGCAGGGTTGGAGAGTAGGAGTATCGTCATCTTCGTTGTAAAGAAGCCTAAACCTGTTGGCTGTTGTGATGTTGGCAGAGACTTGTTTGTTGGCAGGTGTGAATGTTTCACCACGTTGATTGTTTATAATGTTTTCCATCAAGTTTGGGCTGGTTGTATTAATCAAAGTTTTCTGAACTAATTTTATTTTCTCATCGTTAGATGAACTGGAGCAGTTTAATCTACGCTTTTTCTTTTTACTTTTAGGCTTAATCAAGAAATCCACTGACTCTTCGTGAGGCAGAGTTGAGTTTGAATCACTCAACTCTGACATGTTAGCTCTAGATTTTAATGATTTACGGAGCGTTATTTTGAGTCAATACAAATTATTACACTTTTAATTGAAAACGGAATTGATTTAGTTACTTTTAATACACTGGAATAAAGTTATCTTTCACTTACAGGTGTTTGGAAGGATGCAAGACACAAGTCCCCCAGAGGGGACAGAAGCAATGAATTTGTTCACACAAGTACGTGAGCCTTTCGGAGCACTTCTGGCACAAATTAGTGAAATAATTTTTCACAAATATTGTTTGATTTCTACTTAAATCAATTGATTTAAAGGAGGAAAGAAACAATTTGACATTCCGATAAACAACCTATTCCACTGTCTAGTAAAGTCTGAGAGTAATAACTATTGTGGATGAGTTTTACAGGAACCATGTGCCCTCTCTGCTATACAGGTGCTAAATTCTTACTTCTGATGTCTCATTGCAAGTCTCCTTGACATCTAACTATGACAACCTATGATAACTAGGGTCATCGGTCAACCTTAGTGATTAGTTTCAGTAACTTTACATCTTTCAGCCCACTGTTGTCTACACAGAGCAATGGGTCTTACGGTGTCCACGACAATTAGTAGAGACCTCTCGAACACGGATTCAATTAACACAAGAAGTTAATACATTCTGACACAACAAATACTTTACTTTTATTTTGCTTAGTTTTATGTCCACATAGTCATGTAAAATACATCTATAACACTTCCTTTGAAGTAAAATTACTTTTGAAAAACTATTTTCGAAGACAAGCATAAGTATTAAAATGCTTCAAGCACACACTATACTTACCAATGAGCCATACCAAAATGTGCTCGTTTTCTGGTCTTATGAATTTATAATAATCACTATTTAATTCTGTCACAAGTACGCATTATGTGTGGTCTAGTGGAAGCTTACATGTTTTTAACACTGATGGTTCAATTTTTTGCAGTATAAAATTTTACGTACACGATTTCTTGGAGAGGGCTTAAACTTATCGGCCTCTAACCCAATTTTGCATTAAATTGTGTGAGGAGAAGTGTATAACTTGCGATGTAACTCTTTATTGCATATAATCTATTATTAAATGGGTGAAGTTTTACAAAGCCTCAATCTCTGCCCTAAAAAAGCTTTGACAGCCAAATTATAAATGTGCCGGTGTTTGATAAACTTGTGCTCTGGTTATATTGGTAAAAATGTTAAAATCAAATTAACACATGAATTCTAACAGATATTTTAAAGAAAATGTATCTTTTTCTGTTTCAGACAGCTGATGAAGAAATACTTGACATTGACCTAACCGATCCCGACTTACATAAAGCAGCTACCAGAATTCAAGCTTCCTTTCGAGGACACAAAGTAAGAAAGGACGAACCAAAAGAGTGAATTGCAAAAACCTTTCCCGAAAAAAAACATTCCTTTGAAAACAAATAAAGTCATATAATATAATAACTATCAATAAGTGTAAAATGAAAATATCAACCTCTAATTAGTAAAAAAAAAACTTCCAAGCATAATTTAAAATTAAAAAAAGACTTACTGAATAATTAAATACTAGATTTTTTTCAAAATAAAATTATCTTTAGTAGTTACTTGTAAAGAATCAGATAGCAGTAAACTATTTACAGATTTACGATTCTTTTAATTGTTTCACTTGTTGTATGAACTCTATAATGATTGTTGAAAAATTTAATATTAGAAAATAAAAAAAAATGTTCCCTCCAAAAAAATGATAAATATTAGACTTGTCTGATAACGTAAAAACTTTTACAGTTTCTAAACTTTGATTTGGCTAAAAATTTAAATATTTTCGATTCTTCTTCTTTTTTAACAATAGCGTGTTCAGGGAAGTTATAACTGAATGGAATGTACTTTAAATAAATATATTGACTTATTTTTAAAGAAATTGAATTAAGACGTCATATTCAATGATTTTATCTAAAATATTATATAAAGCCATCTTAAAAGCAAGATTTTTCAATGTTTTTTTTGGTTATGCATACCTGATTTTTTTCTTACATGGTTGAATTAACACTGAAGAAAACAAGAGTATGTTGAATGAAAAACAGCACTGGGTTGTTGAAGTGCTTTATTTAAAAAGGAAGTCTCATTAATTTTAATAACAAAAGTAAGCCTTAAAGCAGCCTCTTCCTTCATTAATAATAAGGCATTGTATTGAATCGATTTATGTTAAAAATTTTCATAAAAAATGAAGAATACAATATTTCTGGTCACATGCTATATTATATATGTGACGCATTATAGTTATTATAGTATTATAGTTATATATAACTATACATACTTACATATACAAATACATAATACATAAACATACACTTACATACACATAAAAATGTATAAATATACACATATATACACATACAAATTCATTACTACACTGACTTAAAAATATAACAAAAAGGGTATAAAAATAAATAATAATCTTTATAAAACCAACTAGAAGATTTTTATGGCGTTTTGAAAATCTGAAACAAATAAACGAACTGAAATCTCGTTATGGTCTGTAGCAGCCGTTCAGGTCGTAAAATGGAATTATATGTTACCTGTTAGAGAACCCAAAGAAGTTATGAGATAATTTATATATATATATATATATATTAAAATAGTGTTTGTGAATATGTATATGCACACACACACACACACACACACACACACACACACCATATATATATTCGAAAGTTACTCTGAGAGCTTCAGAAGAAGCACTTATTAGTCTTCTAGGCGGTAGATCGGCTCCTGGGCTTAACCTCAATAGTTGAATTTTTTTTTTTTTTTTTTTTTTAAGTTGTCATCAGCTTTTAATTTTATTTTAGTTAAATGTTTTCATTTTTTAATTTTTATTTGGCTTCTATCTCTTTATCTTCCCTGTCTACCTTTCCTCCGAAAGTTGGCTACACTGTTTGAGTGCTTCAGTTCGAACGCCAAGTCAGTCGTTATCAGCCTTTGGAGCGATTGACTTCTTTTCCTGAAGACGAGGTCATCGAAATATAGTAGTGAGTTCAGCGGTTTCCTTTCTATGTGTTCTTTTTTAAATTCTAGTTTATATATAAATATATGTGTGTGTGTATATATATATACCATGATAAACGAAAAACGGTCCGGTAGGACAGATAACAATTAAAATAAGCAGTGACACATAAACTGAAACACAAAAAAAACTCGTAATGGTGGTCGAAATATTGAAAAGTGAGTCTTTGTTGTGTTTCAGTTTATGTGTCACTGCTTATTTTAATTGTTTTATATATATATATATATATATATATACTTCAAATAAATGAAAGGTCCGTGTGGACATGTATTCAAGTGTATATAGATAAAGTGTATTAGTTAAAGTATATATATATATATATATATATGATTCGATGCGATGTTGACCAATGGGAGTAGAGTTACAGGTCCAAGCGTAAGGTCCCAGTTGCCCGCTGCTCAGCAAAAAGCCTTTGCATTCTGCCAATAGGTATAGAGGTTGCACAGTCCCTCTGTGTTAAATGATGTTTGGCAGAAAACATTAGCCTCACTTTACAGTGAACTCCTGTTCCCTTTCTATTTTTGATTTTTGTGGTGGTTGGGTGTTGTTGTTGTTTACTATTTTCTGTTACGGATATTGCTGGATATTTAAATGATACTCTCGGTTGTTTACTGCGAAAAGCCGCCTTCATCTTCATGCCAACAGGGGTAGAGGTTGCACAGTCCCTCTTGATTATTAAGAGATGTTGACACTGGAATCCAACTTCTTCTCGTAGAAACATCTTCAAGTTGTAGGTTTTGTATATTGTTCTCTTCGGTTTCTTATGTTCATGTTTTTTCTTCAGTTGAATGTTATTGCTGCTATTACCTACCACCTACCAGCCACCTATCAATAGCAGCAATAACATTCAACTGAAGAAAAAACATGAACATAAGAAACCGAAGAGAACAATATACAAAACCTACAACTTGAAGATGTTTCTACGAGAAGAAGTTGGATTCCAGTGTCAACATCTCTTAATAATCAAGAGGGACTGTGCAACCTCTACCCCTGTTGGCATGAAGATGAAGGCGGCTTTTCGCAGTAAACAACCGAGAGTATCATTTAAATATCCAGCAATATCCGTAACAGAAAATAGTAAACAACAACAACACCCAACCACCACAAAAATCAAAAATAGAAAGGGAACAGGAGTTCACTGTAAAGTGAGGCTAATGTTTTCTGCCAAACATCATTTAACACAGAGGGACTGTGCAACCTCTATACCTATTGGCAGAATGCAAAGGCTTTTTGCTGAGCAGCGGGCAACTGGGACCTTACGCTTGGACCTGTAACTCTACTCCCATTGGTCAACATCGCATCGAATCATATTCCTTTCCCCGGACAACCCATAGAAAACTATATATATATATATATATATATATTATGTATATTTGTATAAATAGGCAGCAGATCTTCTTTTAAACAAGTATCATTAAAATTAACCGCAGTCTCGGCATTCACGATCTTAAGACTGAGAGATTCGATCCTACGAACTAACCTCCTGCTAACAGGGTTCAACTGGAAAAGGAGTTGGCCAAGTGACATGTTAAATTAAAATCGATGACTCATGCTTAGTCATTGCTCTAAATAGATTAAAAGGATAGTACAGGTTAACATAAAGAGAAGGTCAAAGGTCAATAATGAACAAGAAACAAGCGGTTAGAATAAAAGAGTTGAAAGGTCAACGGTATAACTACACTAATAGAAAATAAATAGATTAAGAAAATTAATAATAATAATCTTAATAATAATTAATTATAATAATACTAATTAAGATTAATAGTAAACTAGAAAAGATATATTAAATAAAGAGTTCAAAGAGAGTAAGAATTAATAGGGAAGGTATAGTTAGTTAGAAACAGAAAGAAAAGTATAGAGTTAGTTAGTTATAAAGAAATGAATAATAATAATAAATATAAGAAAAGAAAGCGTATTGAGTGCGCAATAATAATAAATAATAAAAATAATAATAATTTAATAAATAATAAATAATAATTAATTAATTTTCTTAATCTATTTATTCTCTATTAGTCCAGTTATACCGTTGACCTTTCAACTCTTTTATTCTAACTGCTTGTTTCTTGTTCATTATTGACCTTTTATCTTCTCTTTATATTAACCTGTACTATACTTTTAATCTATTTATAGCAATGACTAAGCATGAGTCATCGATTTTAATTTAACATGTCACTTGGCCAAATCCTTTTCGAGTTGAACCCTGTTCGTAGGATCGAATCTCTCAGTCTTAAGATCGTGAATGCCGAGACGGCAGTTAATTTTAATGATATATATATATACATATCAATGATCAAACCACAATAAGAAATGGGAAAACAAGACTAAGATTCAGTGTTCAGTTGGGTTTTTGACTCTGACGAATACCGCTTGTTACGGTTGTTAGATCTTAGTCTTGTTTTCCCATTTCTTATTGTGGTTTGATCATTGATTGTTATTTCACGTGTTTATGTGAAAGCTTTTTATATATACATATATATTTGTGTATGATGGCAGCAAATCCTCACGTAAACATGTTTCATACACGTGAACATGTGTAAAAATACACAGCAGCCTCTGAGTTAACGACTTTAAAGTTAGTCTGCTCTAATTTATGAACAACATTGCGGTGGGCTGCTGTTAAAAGCCATATCAGTTGCCCAAGAGACATCTTACTTTGGCATGAGCAGTTGTAAAAAGAAAATCACAACTTCCAGACGAAAGGCAAAACTTTATAATATGACACAAAGTACAATTGAAAAAACAAACAACAATTACAATGAACTAAAAACAAATGTAGAGAATAAAAACAATTACTGTAAAAAACCAGTATTTACAAAAGTTAAAATGTCACGAACAAGCTTTCGACTTCCACTCGAGTCATCATCGGGTTAACGAAAGCTTCTTCGTGCACATTTTAACTTTGTAAGTACTGGTTTTTTACAGTAATTGTTTTTATTTCCTGCATTTGTCTTTAATTCATTGTAATTGTTATTTGTTTTTTCAATTCTATTTTGTGTCGTATTATAAAGTTTTGCCTTTCCTCTGGAAGTTGGGATTTTCTTTTTACTTCTGCTTATGCCAAAATAAGATATCTCTTGGGCAATTGATATGGCTTTTAACAGCAGCCCACGGCAAGGTTATTTCGTAAATTAGAGCAGCTTTAAAGTCGTTAACGCAGAGGCTGCTGTGTATTTTAATGAAATATATATGTAAGCAATTACTGTTTTACTGTTTTTTGTAAAATAAAACTGTTTTACGAACTAAATAAACTATATGTACAAAAAGGACACACAGAAAATGAAATCACAGAAACTCACGTTTCTGTAATAGTTGATATACATATATACATATATTCACATATATACATAATATTCACATAATAAACGGAAAGACAATCTAAACTGGACACAATACGAGTTCAAAATTGAAGAAAGGTAGCATGCAGAGTAAAAAAAAGCACTTAATTACCAACTTAAATTTCGGGCAATCAGGCTTGAGGAGAAAGGAGAGAGGGAGACTAAATACGTTGTGAACACAACGGCAAGTAAGCGACCCCACAACTGTTTGTGCTGCTCCCCGTACCTGGTCATAAAGTAATATAATTCAGAGAAGATATATTATATCTATATATAACAAGATTTCATATAAACACGTGAAGTAGCAATCAATGATTAAACCGCAATATGAAATGGGGAAACAAACTAAGATCTTTCGACCACAACAAGCCGTCTTTGTCAGAGTTTTGACTGTTCTTCTACGTTAATTAAATTCATGAACTACCAGTTAAGCTTAAAGACCATGATAAATTTCTATGTAAAAATATTATATATGCATATATGTAACACAGATGTATATATATGTATGCATTAATTCATGTAGGTGCAAACCGTGGAATAAAATAGAATACTAAATGTTTACCCGTAATCACTCAGTTATCCAAGTTTGATTCAATGATTTTTATTGATTTCTTAAATTTTGTTTTTTATATGGGTCTCTAAAAAGATTTACAATAAATGTCAAATAGTGATTTGAATGTTTGATTAAACAATAAATTTCATCCTTTTTCAGTTATTGCTTCCTTTTTTCATTTAATGATTGTACAGTTGGTCAATTGCTTTTAAATGTATATTATACACGTTATAATCATCAACGTAAAAAATCTGGAAGTTCTCAGCCCAGAGGATACCGGATTTTTGATTGTCAACTGTATGATCAATGTTATGTGCTGACGAATGTATGCAAATCAGTTAGCCTCCATACTTTACAGGGTAACATATAATACTTTTCCAGTAATATAGGAGTAATAAGATAACTATGTAACGCCGAAAACCAATTGAATATAAATTTTACTATTCTGTTACAATTTTTTCTATGCAATAGTAGTTATTAACAATATTACTAAACATTATTAACGAATTAAGAGTGAGAAAAAACAATATATAAAAAAATATAATAGAGAGAAAATAAGTATGAGTACTTATTTTGTGTCTGTTGTAAAATCTGCTTTAATATAATTGATAATGCAAATAATATAAGATGTGAGAAACACAAATTAGAAGCTCAAATAAGAAAACTTAAAGGCTGTGAAAATACGCACACGTACAACACTCGCAGAAATTAAACAAATGTCACGACTAGGTTTGTCAACACAATAGCAGTAAAAAAAATAACACATTACTCTCTTCCCTTAACACAACTATTGTCAGTTAATTATGGATTATAGTTGTCTGGGTTTGTTTTTAAAGTAATGTTATAAATCTCTGGTTTATATTTAGTTTATCTTAAAAATATGTATATTTAAATGCATATGCAACAGTCACATAATTGTGTAAAATTTTAGAATCAAAGAATTCATTGGAATAATGTTTATTTCAAATTCCAGCCTTTCCAGATAGATCGTATTGGTCATACACATATTGAAAACTATTCAAGTTTCTATACATCTCATTTGAAATGTTGGGGTCGTTTTTTAATAATTATATTTCTGCTTTAATAGGAAAATGTTTGGAAATAGATAAAGAGATGTGATTTTCTCTTTCACACTTGCACGTATGAAAATTTAGCGTCCTAGTTAATGTTGGACGAAGCAATTCCATACTGCTGCCTATTTTATTCAACTTCAAAGAAATTTTGCTATGTATATCATTCCTGCAAATGAGTTTTCTAAATATTAATGTTTTTCTTTAAAAATATTTTGTGTAGAGTTTAACAATTCTCGAAAAAAAACTAAAGTTTTGTCTATATTACTAAACGACTTCATCGCTGTATCAATACAAAATTAATAACAATATGAAAAATGTTTATTCTTATGTGGATATATTATTAAGAATATCCATATAAATAATTTAACCTATTTTTCTTGTTAATGTAATGATACTACCCTAAAGATGTGAAGAAATATAAACGAAACGTTGGTTTAAATGTATTTTTGGAGGATTTGTTATTGCTGGATAGTACCTTGAAAAGAAAAGTAGTGTATAATATATTGTCTTGTAAATAGTTATATATGTGTATATATATAGTCCAAATTAATGTAAGAAACTACAGTCAAGACTAAAATATTTCAACTGTAAAAGGAAGTATTTGTCAAGGTCAGTGCAAAGATCAGTTGAGATTTTACACTGACGAAGACCACTTGTTACGGTTAAAATATCTTGGTCTTTCTTCTTATGTACGTATGTTCTTGGAAACTTGTTATGTACGTATATATAATATATATATATATATATATATATATCAACGTCTAAATCACCGTAAGAATTCCTAACTATGTCTAAGATCATACAACAAAAACAACATGTCTTCATCAGAGTATTACTTCTACGGAAACAAGTGAAATTGGACATCTGTAGTCGTATAGTGTATAGAGGATGTCAAGGAAGTTATGCTAAAGGACATTTAGTGCAGGGAATGAGAATAAAGAGTTGAAAAAGGCAAGTGAAGGTAAACAAAGGAATAAATTCAGGATGACCAGTCGTTTATAGTTGA
>JAPFBL010000026.1:180000-190000 GCA_026182355.1 Hermatobates lingyangjiaoensis
ATGCAAGTATTCTTAAGAATAATTAGTGTCGAAATATAGAAGTGAATTTTGTTGGTATTTTCCATTTTTTTCTAACTATAATTGCCGTGTTAACCACGTGAATCATTTTCAACTACATAAATAAATAATTCACATGTTCTATCGACCCTAAGGCAATAGACCTAAAATAAACCTTGGTTCAGTGAGTTTTTTAGGTTAAAATCAAACCCCTAAAACAGGCGTTTCGGTTTTATTCAAAAACCTTTTTCAGAATTGGGAATATTTTAAATCATAAATTATTAATTTTAATCTTCAAATATGCTTATTCTGTGTATTAAAAGACTGAAAATAAATCAAAACGGTATTGAGACTTTGATTTGAACTTCAGGACTGACATAAACTTGATTTCGTTTAATACTGACGTCTTTATATATTTATATAAAGATATTCATCACTAAAAATATTAAAAGCATTAAGAAATGTTCTTGAACGATTTTAGACATTTTTAAAATGAAAGCACATTATACTTTCTCCATTTCTTTTACTACCTTAATTGGAGGTATCCTAGTTTGAGCCATATTCTGGGATATATACTGCGTTGAATAGTTGAGCATATTTTGCAGAAACTA
This sequence comes from Hermatobates lingyangjiaoensis, assembly GCA_026182355.1. Classification (NCBI taxonomy): domain Eukaryota; kingdom Metazoa; phylum Arthropoda; class Insecta; order Hemiptera; family Hermatobatidae; genus Hermatobates; species Hermatobates lingyangjiaoensis. Next base: position 180,609 of record JAPFBL010000026.1, read on the forward strand.
TTTTCTTCATAATTTTTTCTAAGTATCTAAAATTTTTTTTTTTCTTCATCCAAATGTTGAAGAAAATTCGTTAGGGTGGAGCAACATACTCAAATCCTCCATGTTTAAATGAAGTAATGGTCCTAAATTTACAAATATATATATATATATATATATATATATATATATATATATATATAGTTCAATATAGAAAACACAAAGAAAAATCAAAATAACACACTGACAGTCTCTAATTTTCAGTTTGAACCGTCTTCAGGAGATATAAGAGAGGGAAACCAAGCGCACTGGTTTAGAGACGGTTGGAGACCAACAATGTTGCCGCATGCACGGCCGGTCACAGAAAATAAGGTAGACAGGAATCAATTTATAATAACATTAAATTAGTGGAATATGAAAACAACAAATAAATAAAAGAAAAAATTGAGGGACGAACAGAGAAATTGATACATAAATAAAAGTGTGATTCGTTCTACGTAGGCCAAGCATCCACCAAGCTTAGTCTCCGTATGAACAATCACAGAGCTTCAGTCAATAGCCGCTCCCATCTTCCCATTGCCATAGCCACGGTTTCCCTTTTAATGAGTGCTACAGCTTACAGATTCTGGGACAAATCCCCCCTAACTACAAAGATCTCACACTACGAGCCTCCGAAGAAGCCCATATTTGGTTATTAAGTGTGTGCAGTGCACCTGGCCTCAATCAAAAGCGATAATGTTTAAAAGTTTCTTGCCTTTTCATATTTTATCATCAATTTTCCTTTATTACTTTTTTTAAATTATTTCATTTATTATTATTATTTCTATTCTCAGTTTTATTTTATTCTATCATGGCTTAGTCGGTACTTTTATTTATGTATCAATTTCTCTGTTCATCCCTCAATTTTTTCTTTTATTTATTTGTTGTTTTCATATTCCTCTAATTTAATGTTATTATAAATTGATTCCTGTCTACCTTATTTTCTGTGACCGGGCGCGCATGCGGCAACACTGTTGGTCTCCAACCGTCTCTGAACCAGTGCGCTTGGTTTCCCTCTCTTATCTCTCCTGAAGACGGTTCAAACCAAAAATTAGAGACTGTAAGTGTGTTCTTTTGATTTCTCTATGTTTTTTTGTCTATATTGAACTATTTTTGTCCGTTTTGGATCGTATTTCCAACGAAACAGTTTATAGATGTAAATACATCTATTTTTCGATGAAAATACAAGCCAAAACAGGAAAATAAAGTTCAATGTAATTGAAGAAATATAAAGAAATTAAAAATTATAATTTACTCTTCGAGAAAACATCAAGTACACACATAGAACCAGTTGCTTGCTATGATTTGTTATACTGCAAAATCGTGTTCTGTGTATGGTTGAAAAATCTCTTGAACTCCAGCTTAATCGACAAATCTTAAAGTAATTGTGTGAATAAGATTCTTAAACAGGTTACCTCCACTATAGAATCCTAACTTTTAATGCTTTAACAGTTTTTGTTCTTTCTATTGTTATAACTTTGTATGGTTGAATTCAGATAAATTTGATAACCTCAAATGTTAAAATAGCTCATAAAGTAGTTATAACGCAAAACTTTTTTCTTTTATTCCGGGTAATGAAATGTCGTCATGTTGTTTTCGTAACGATAAAGATGGTTTTAAATCAAATTTGACGTGTTATAGTAATTTTATATTGATTGAAGTGCGTTTACAGACCGATACCTGGTAACGAACCGTCACTTCGTACCACACAATCTGTATTATCTCGTGTCGGTCTGTGAACACCTTCTCATCTCACCCTTGTACTTTCTATAATTCTGCTGAGGACGATGGAATGCAGAACCATGGATAAACATAAATGACAGTTACAACTGTAGTGTTATTAGATTTATATTTTAAATTACTTATCTATTTGTACAGTCTATATTTTTATGATATTTACTTCATAATATTCAAGAATTATATTAATTTCTAGCACTTGCAAAGATGGTTTTATATAATCTTTATTGTAATTATTATAAAGTTCATGAACATAAAATTATACTAATTAAATGTGATTTTATTGAACTATGTGTATATCTTCTGAGTGTATAATAATTATGAAATCGCCAATTTCATATAATTATAGAAAAACTACAGCTTTTCTGTTAATTTAAAAACTTTGAATAAGTTCAGTTTAGACAAAGTAAGTCAGTAGCCATTTAAAAATTAACGTATCTTTATATTTTTAAGTTTAATTTATTTTAAATAGCTTTTAAATTCATGATATCACGGATTTGGGAAATTTTAATGAAAACGTTTTAATACAAATAGATGACTGGATCATCCATCAGTTTGAGGAAAGAATTAATATTTTGATAGTTGCAACAGTTTAATTAGAGTAGAATAATTTGAATGAAATTTGATTTTTATCTTTTTCTTGCTTTTCTTTTTTAGAAAACCTCAACAAAGTGACTTCCAACATACATCAACTTTGTAATTTATAATCTTTTCTGATCTACCTGATTTTATTAGGGATTTAGAGAAAATAAGTGTTACATTCTGCAACATACTATTTATTGGTTATTAATAATAAATGTTATGATTATCTAGTCAATAAAAATATTTTAAAAATTATTGTGTTGATTATTTATTAACCTATTGGCATGATACAGTCAATAAATTAGGAATTTATACTAACTTACTAAGTATAATTTATAATATACTTTATTATTTAAGCTATGGATAATCACTTTAATTATTAAGTTAAATTAAAATCAAATTTAAATTATATTTTAATTATAAATTTATTTGATAAAATACAAAAGATAACTAAGTTTGAATAGTGAACCAAGCTGTTTAGTTTTCTGGCATATTTTGTGCATCCTTGAGTTTAATGATTTTTTAAAGGTAAAATTGTTTTTATGATAACATGCAAATATGTTTGTTGTTTGTTTTCTAACGCCCACACTTAGGGCTGTTCTAGGGGCGAAAATTGTAGCCCATTTATTATTTGGCACCCATTTTAGTAATGGGCGAGCCACATTACCTGTTGATTATAAATGGGAGTCCTAAATTTTGTGTGACTCAAGTATATCGTATTTAGAGTAGGGATTTTTAACTAGTACAGACTCAGAACAGAAAATTCCACGTCCTCTACGAGGGTCAACGTGCTACAATTTACTAACCTCCCTCATGAATAAATCGCGGGCCAGGTGGGTATCGAACCCCTGACCTACCTGTTTAGAGGCGAGTACGTTAACCACTGAGCATAACATGCAAATATTGTGATAATCTAAAATAGAATATGATAATGCTATATTTTAGGTGGTTGAATGAAAAACAAAGAGTTTCTATAATAACGTGAAGTGTTATTCCTATCCTCTTATTTACCCCAAACAATCCAGTTATTTAGTTAACCAAGGAATTATTAAATTCAGGACTGAATTATTATTCTTCACACAGTGTGACATGTAGCCAGTATACTAAAATACTAGATGGCTCTTCAAATCTGATAAAATGCCACTGGTACGTCTAAAACTATAATTTGAACACACTAAATGAAATTAAATTACAAAAATTAAACTATTGATGAAGGATTTTAATGTTGATGAAGCACAATGTTCACAGTAACTGAACGTCGCAATATCTTTCTTTATATAAAATTACCCCCTTCTTTGGTGTTAAATCCACTAACCCATGAAGATGAAACTACTCACAAAGACGAAAGGAATAAAGGAATTTAAAATCACATGTTCTAAAATAAGACGTAAGCTCTGAATAATTTAAAAAAAAGTATTAATTGTACAGCAAAAGTATAATGCATTAATGTTATAAAACGCTTTGTTCCTTTTCCATTGATAATAACTTTACTCTTGTTTCAGAATCGAAAATAGTTTATATTTTTTTCGATGAATAAAATCATGGTCAAGAAGCAAGTTTTTTGGTTCATGTAAATTCTCAATCATTGATTAGAAAATTTTGACTTTACACAAATACATCTATTCAGTTCAGATATAACTCAAGCAACGTATTAATTACAAATTAGAAACATTTTAAGTGTCATTTCATCATCCATATCATAATCACAGAGTGCATGTAACAATTGATTCTAAAAAAAATACAACAAAAATTGAATCTCTTTGACATAACCAAGGAAAATAAGTAAATAAATTGGTTCATCCAATTAAATTCAGGTATTTTTTTATTGCATTAGGTAGTATGTCAGTTTTTGTAGCTTGATAATGGTCATAAATGTGAAAATATTTTAATTCATGAGCAACAATTTCATGGAAGGTAAAGTATATATATTTAAATATGTATTTATTTCAAATTAATGAATTTAAATTTATTATTGTTTTAATTATTTTTTTAATTGTTTAAATTAATGATTTTATAAATTTAAAATTTCTAAACAGTGCGCTCATTGCCGAAGCAGGGTTCAGCTGACTGGCGATGTGATATGGTGTTGAACAAAAATTAGCCACCACAACTGTTGTTATCTATTGTGTGTGGGTTTCTATTAGAAATATTTTGAGTTTGTATGAAAATATGCATTTATATATAAGAGGACATCGCTAAAAACATATGAAACAAAATCAGAACAAATGACTAAGATATTTCAACCAAAATTTATGGTCTTAAACAATATCAGTGTGGTCTCTGTGGAAGAACATTTATTCTAGTAAAAAAATCTTAGTAATTTTTGTGGTTTCTTACTGTCGTTTAGACGTAGCATTTTTATGTAAGTAGAATTAAAAAAATTGCCACATATTCAATACAAAAAAGATAAAGTTTTAATTCCCTTCAAGCCAACTCGTTTTCTAAAGTTATTAATTTTTCGTTATTTTCTTAAAAGACGTTCTTCATTTTTTTACTTACTTACTTTTGATTATGAGTTATATTTATAAACAAGAACACTAGTGTCATGAAATATGTATAATTGTAACCAATGTCAGCTCTATCTCTTGTTTTTTATATTACCTTAATTGCTTGAATGGTCAGGAAAGCTACATTAAGTCTTCACACACAAGGATTTCATTATTCAACACCCTTTGACCACTTAGTGTTCATAATCACGTACAGCTAAAATACAAACACAAGCATGTATAAACATTTTGAAGTTAAATGACTACAATTTTAACTAAAATATATGCCACAAGTAGTTACACACCTGCCTCATTAAGGTATATTTTTTGCTTTTAAAATTTTTAATTGTTTTTCCTTTTTATAACTTCAAAATTTGTATGCTAATTTATGTTGGTATTTTAGATGTAGTTGATCAAGAAAACTATGTGTTCAAAAAGAATTGTATAACTAAATCCTTGTGTGTGAAGACAATGTATTTTTCCTCACTAATCATGAATAAATACCTGATAAATACTGCTTGCACAGCTCCTGAGTTAATTTTATTAACATTTTCCAAAAATCAGTTTACCAGTCATAATATTTCTAAGAACATGTTCCGCCCAAAATAAACATAAATTAGGGTGATAATTCGTACAGTGGTTAACATAATTCGGATTATAAATAAACGATACTGATTTAACCTTTTTCTTCTGTATTTTCATCTTATATTTGTTTACAATCCTCTGAATCTGTACATGTATGAACTCAATTTTTCAGCAAAAGTCTTGGTCTTTTGTGTTAATTGTTACGTATTCAGGTATTACATAATGCTATATAATACCTGATGTTAAAATCTATAGTCTAATAATGCCATCTTGTTTTATTTAATTAATTTTTTTTTCATTTGTCATATCTTAACGTCGTTAATTTTTTTGGTTTTTCTATTGTTTAAACCGATCCTCTAGCGGGTGTTAACGTAAGCCGTTTACCAGCCTTTTGTTAGATCGGTAATTCTACAGATTCTGGATTGGGAGTCCTAAATTTTGCCTAACTCAAGTGCATTTCGGGTAGGGATCTTTAAGGAGTACCTGACATCTTACAGGCTCAAGACTGACGGCTAACATCCTCTCAGACGTACAACATACTCAGATTTATTCACTTCCCGCGTGAATAAATGGAGGGCCAAGTGGGGATCGGATTTCCAGCCCCGAGGCGAGTACGATAACTATTGAGCTAACTTGGCCCCTAATGTCGTTTATATTTGAGGAACTATTTATATTAATCTCATAGCTTCTGTTCCACAAAAAAATTATAATAAAAACAGATTTTCAGATCAACAATAAATGAAATTAATAATGGTGTCTATGTACTCCACTAACAATAGTCATCAGTCCAGTGGAAGAAAAATTAAATCATGATATATGTATAATTTCATTAAAACTGAGATCGTTGAATAATACAAAGATGCCTAAAAGTAGGTACATATACGATCGAACAAAAATGAATCTCAAAACAACAGGTCAAAGCTGGGTAAGTTGTAGTTGAGAACAGTTTGAGTGTTTTAGTAATAAAAAATTATTAATTTTAATTATATTATTATTTTAACTTGATTTACAATTCACTACTGCTTTGTTTGATTCAATAATTCTAGGCAGCTTGTTTAAATCTCGACACTCTTTAAATAGGAAAGCCAAACCTTCTCCGTAGCCTTCTAAATAATACCCTGACTTCCCAAACTAATTGAACCCATTACAATTCATGCTCTAGTCCATCACATCTCTAGTCACTTCACAATTTCTTTCTATCTCTCTTCACAGTGTGAACATTTCTCACCTATTAATAAACTTCTAAGCCATGTCAATGAATTCAACACCACAATAAACAAATATATATTAGTTCCAATGCTCTCAAGCATTGTAATTAATATATATTTGTTTATTGTGGTGTTTAATTCATATATTATATCAAAAGTTATTTTAATTATTAATTTATATATATATATATAGCATATGTATGTATTTTCGAAAAGATTTTAAATGATTTTTAAATTACTGAGGACTTTTTCGACGCTTGTTAAGGAGTAGGAATGATAACAACTTCTTGTTTTAAACATTCAATATTTTTTTGAAATATGTATTCTCATTTTATTTGACATATATTAAAATAAATCAACTACAAAGGTTTTAAATTACTGATGGCTGATATACACGTTCCTTTACTCTTTTCTTGGGATTAAGCCAATTAAAAGATATCTGGATGTTTGTCATCTAAATCTCTGAATAGTCTCATTCTAAATCTCTTAAAACAATATTAAAGTTACCTCTTCCTTATTTTTGTGAAATACTAAAGGATATATATTCGTTTTCTTTAATATAAGTAATTTTAGGTAATTATGAAAGAAAAGTCAATGTTTAGATTTAAACGGATTTACACTCTTTGAGGTTCATTTATTTCATACTAGAAGGTTCTCTGCTATGTATGATTTTTTCAGATCGTGCATACGCATTAATTTAGAAGTTGCCAGGAATAAGATATACAAAATGTACAACAAACATTTATAATAATATTTGAATAAAAAATAACTTTCAAGGAAATTTATTACTTATAAATTTTATTAATAAAATAGATCAATCTGGAAGTTGATCTGCCTGGAATATTGACAGTTAATCACAAAAGATTTTCAAATATTTCACGTTGAGACTAGTCACACACTTTGATTCAAGTAAAAATAAGTGTTTTTCGTTTTAGAATTTTGTTCTATTTGTCTCTAATTAATAAAAGTTATTCTTACTAACAAGTATATAATGGCACTTAGAGATACAGACGAATCAATGGTGAGTAACTTAAAACACTGAACAGAACCTTATATTCTTAATAGTCGATTAAAGTTTAAAAAGAGGTTAAAAATACCAACAGGAAAGTCACAACAGTTTTAAGCATTCGGTTTGAAAAGTCGGCTCCTTCTAATTTCGCTGAAGTCCCCAAATTCTGTAACTCTTCTTTATTGTTTTGCAGTCACTGTCTCTTATTCAATTACAACATGTTGGAGAAACTTATTTACAGGCTATTCATGAGCGTTCTTCCCTACTGTTTTCAAGGATTGCATTATAATTAACCAATTATGCTTCATTTCTTGATATATCACCTCTGTGTTGTTTGTTAATTTTTCCCTGGTAGGTTTAATGTTCTGAGTTTTTAGGTTATAACCCTAAAAGCAACCTTCAATATGCAAGATGATACACCTTCTCAGTTTTTGATTGTTACATCAATGTTTGCAGATTTCAGTGATTTACAATCCTTATCTTGTATAAGTACTTATAAACAAAATTAGTGCACTATAATAAAAGTTTTCATTGGTGATGATTTTTGATAATTAAACCTATTGTGCTGAAATCTGTATAGTATATGTAAATATGAATTAGTTTCCAATATTCAAAAAACTTGTTTGTTTTGATAATAGTTGATGTAATTGATTGGAAGTTGTAATGGAAACCATCAATATAATAGGGAAAAGTTGAGGTAGTAAGTCACCAATCTTGATTCACCAATTGCATAGTTGATGCACCAATTGCACCAATGTTGCTTCACCGATCTACATAGAGGATAATTACAGCAAAGCAATCAAGAAGAGTTACAGAACCTGGGACTTTTGAGACATTAGAGAAGCTGAACACTCAAACTGAACGCATAAACGCTTTCTCCCTTTAGTTAGTTTAGGAAAAGGTGGTGATTGTATTTTATTTATTAGATTTATTAATGTTAATTACATTTAGTTACATCCAAAGGATAATCTAAGAGAACTGGAATGTTTTACAGTACTAATTCATTACATGGAATTTGAATGTAAACCATTCTGGTGAGTTATTATAATTAAATACATGATCAACTGGAAAAACTAATAAGAAAGCTGATAATGGTATCAAAATAAGAAAATAGTTAAGAATCACAAGGCCAAATGATTTAATTGTGCATGTATTTACTAATATATGCTCCTTATATATGCAATTGTGCTTATATACTCTATACGTATTACCATCTTCAAACTGTGTTGAGGTTACTTGTAATGTTGTCTGCTCAGGGCAGTCAAAGATTTTTACTATTCAAGACTTCTAGTTTGTTAAAAAAAAATTAAGTTCAGTTTATATTATTTGTAAAAAAATTAAGGAGTCAGCAACGAAAGTTTCACATTGAGTCTACAAAATTGGCGGATTTCCAATTACATAATACTCTTATCAAACAGTTGATATGTTATATAATTATAATATATATATATATATATATATATATATATATATATATATATGTTGAATGCCAGATTAGATATTGTAAAAGACGAGCCAATCCCTGTTACCTATTACTTTGGGCACTTCTTATATTGGTTGTGGGTGTTTATTCGTTGAACACGTTTCTCCTTAGCACACTCCGTCTGCTCGGCCGCCTCAGCCTTCACTCCGGGAGAGGGCTCGCAGTCCCTACTTAATTTTCCAATAGAGTTGGATGAAGGTCTTGGCGTCCTGGCTTGGAAGTGTACCTCGTCGAACTCGGTGTTTACTATGGGCTTAGTGGATTTCATTAGATACTGGTTGTTGGTG
>JAPFBL010000026.1:195000-315000 GCA_026182355.1 Hermatobates lingyangjiaoensis
GTAAGACAGCAACTGCAACCTACAGTGATGTCTACTACTACTACTTACTGAGCATAAGGAAAAAGGAATGAAAACATTTGCTAATCATGTTATTGCCTTGCTGAGAAGTGTTATTGCTTTTTTTTATAAGGCTATAATCCAGTTCAACAAATATTTGGCCTACTAACTCAAATCAGAAAGACTTAATATTTGACAAAAAATACTCAATAAATAATAATCCTTTTTAGTCATTTTGATTTCTATTTTAAAATTTAAAAAGGTATTTTATATTTTATAATTATACTATTTATAATTATATTTTTTTACGTGTTTTTTCTTAAAACTCGTAAATATTTAAGACATATTTGATAACTTATACTAGCATTTCATACAGTTCTCTCTGATTCCAAAGTAATCCGTGAACATACTTCAGTAACTCTTCTCCAGATCACTCTCAGAAAAGAAAGCTCTCCAAACAATATGTTCATAGAATATATAAATCAATTAAAAATTATAATTCAAAGTGATACTTCATTTTAGATGTATAATATCTAAAGAAGAGAATTTCAGTTAACTTTCTTGCTTTAATACGAACAATATTTACATCATATTTGATTTTATTATCATTATTACGAACATGTTCAAAGTTTTATGGTTGGTACTTGTTTTGATTTATTCATGTTCCTTGGCCTTTCAGCCACACCATGATAAAGCAGAATAGGTTGATGTTTTTTAACGTGGAGCCCTTTCGTCACGTCACGAGAACCAACCGACCACTCACTAATTATACACAACGAAACGGTCCTCGTGAAGTGCCCAAGGTGGACCTCGCGGAGGCGGGCTTCCACGACCTACATCAATGAAAGCTTTTAAGCTTGTGCCAGTTAGTCTCTAAAAAGGACTGAGGGTTACTTGATGATACGGTTCATCAAAGATTACAGGGGAAAATTATATTTGAAAAATACAAGGGAAACAGTTAATAGCGAGTTGAGAGATTGTAAAGAAGGTAAGTTAGGGAAAGAGTCAGAGGTAGCAAGAAAAGATGAAGAGAGAAAGTAGGAGAAGCATCCAGACGGTGGCCCGCCGCAACATGCCGGGCAGACCCTTGTCCGCCACAAACAAGCCACAACTAGCCACGTCCGAATAAAACATATGCCCGTTAATCTCTAGAGAAACTGTCGGTTACTTGATGAAAGGGATCATCAAGGATTACAGGGGAAAGATTAAATTGGAAAATACAAGGGTAACAGTTAATAGCGAGTTGAGAGATAGCAAAGATTAGGTAAGTTAGAGAAAGAGTCAGAGGTAGCAAGAAAAGGTGCAGGGAGAAGATAGGAGAAACATCCAGACGATAACGCGCCGCAACTGGTTAGGCAGGCCCATGCCCACCACAAACGAGCCATAACAGTCCCGCCCGAATAATATGACCAATAGTCTCTAAGAGACTGATAGTTTCGCCAGGGTAGAAGGAAAGACAAGCACAAAGCCAGAAGAAGAAAAGATCATTCGGAACCCAACCCCGAGACTAGCACGTAACAGAATGAGCTAGCCACCAGCGAACACCAGCCCAGACAAGCACCGAGGTAGCAGCTAAAGCCACTGTTGTGCCCACAGCGAATGTTACCTTTTACCTACAAGGCCGGACGGCCCCCTGACCTGCGCGCAGACAGGCAGGCTTGCTACCCCCGGACGCCGGAGCAGGCAAGCACACCGCCCAGGTTGTGCCTTTCTTAGTTCAAGCCATTATTTAGACATGTTAAGCCCCCCCCCCCCACCACAATAAGGTGAAGGCACGTCGGGGGGGTTTATGGTTGGTACCGTAATTTTATCTGATTATCAAATTCAAGCTTTACGTTTTCCATAAAGAGCATGATGAATGAGAATAATATTACAGTAAGATGCTCTCTATAAATATTCAAATACTTTCAATTTCAACAAAATTTGAATCACTGTTATTGCTGCACCCTCCCAGGAGATTTACAACATTAAAACTTCTTAAGAAGATTTTGAATAACTCTAATTTATGATATTATTTATAATTTTAGCCACATTACCATAAATCAGTCAACTGAATTAATCAATATTAATTTTTATACACTTACTTATAGTAAATTTGAGTATTAAAAAGTCGATAAAAAAGCTATTTTTTATGAAAGTTCTTTAAATGAATTAATTTTTTTTTTCTCTTAGCCATTCAGGAGTGTGATTTCAAAAAATATTTCCAGGGAATTCATCATTTCAATAAAGCGTTTCCCTCACCACAATTTAAGTTTTATCATATTTTCTATCACTGTCCATCCGTCATATAAGTGTCCAATAGAATAAAGCAATCTATTGTGGATTTATCACGCCAACAATCTTTTTTCTCTAACACTCTATCAACTACCTGCTCAATATGAATTACTTTTTTATAGCAAAACTTATTTCTGTCATATTCTTTATAAATAGTGAACAACTTGAATAATTTCTTTATTTATAAAATTGAAGAATGTATTTATAACGCGTTGTAGATTTAAACACTTTATGACACAGAATTATTTTACGATGGATCTTATTCTCTAACAAACACATCATGAAATATGATCATACTCTTTTTCAGTTGTAATATACCTTCAAAATTGTTTTTGAGATTCGAAATTATGTTTTTTTTAGCTGTTCCAATATATATATAATATATATTATAATTATATATTATATTATATTATTTATAAATATATATATATGTGATTAATACACAATAAGAATGGGAAAACAAGACTAAGATCTTTCAACCGTAACAAGCGGTCTTCGTCAGAGTCAAAAACCCAACTGTTGGGTTTTTGACTCTGACGAAGACCGCTTGTTACGGTTGAAAGATCTTAGTCTTGTTTTCTCATTCTTATTGTGGTTTAATCATTGATTGTTGTTTCACGTGTTTATGTGAAATCTTTATATATAAATATATATATATAAATAAATATAAATATTTATATATTTATATATATATTTATATTTATATATATATAAATATAATATATATATAAATATATATATATATATTAAAATATATAAACCACTCATTCTTATTGTGGTTTAATCATTGATTGTTGTTTCACGTGTTTATGTGAAATCTTTCATATTATACTATATATATATATATATATATATATATATATACTTCTTCGATGCAAATACGATCCAAAATGGACACATACAGTTCACTGTACATAAAGAAACATAGCGAAATTAAAAACACACTTACAGTCTCTAATTTTTGGTTGGAACGTCTTCAGGAGAGATAAGAGAGGAAAATCAATGCTCTCTTATTTTAAAACCTTTTTCATAGGCAGAAGTAAGAATTTTTTTTTTTAAACTAAGAAAATGAATTTTACATTATTTAAAGGAATAACAATCTTAACCGGACAAAACCTTCGACTAGACTGTCTAGTTGAAGGTTTTTTCCGTTTAGGATTGTTATTCCTTTAAATAATGTAAAACTCATTTTCTTAGTTTAAAAAAAAAAATTCTTACTTCTGCCTATGAAAAAGGTTTTAAAATAAAACCGAAACGTCGGCAATGAGAGTTTGATTTTTGAACCTAAAAAAATTGACTGAATCCCGATTAGATAACACACCTATATATATATATATGATCAAACCACAATAAGAAATGGGAAAATGAGACTAAGATCTTTCAACAGTAACAAGCGGTCTTCGTCAGAATCAAAAATAATCTTTGATCATGACTATTGATATTGTGATATTGTGACGTCTTGTTATTTATATATATATATTTATACTATAATTACAAAACGAAGTTATAGAAATAACACAGAAACTCACTACAGAATTCTGATGGTCTCGTCATCAGGAAGGTAGATGACAAGTCGCTTCTTAGACAGGTAACGACTCCGTGTATTTCACGAATTAATATATAATTATACTTAAATAAATTATCTTTCAAAATGTTATTACCAGCCTAAACGGGTATCACACATGTAAAAAAATATATATCATTTTTGTGGATTTCCTGATTTTATTGGTGAAGCCCTAGGATTCAACGTAACCTACCTTTGGAATCACTGAACATAGATAATCCGCTTAACACTACGTACATATAAGAAAAATGGGATGTCCATATTTTTATTGTATTATGATTTTAACCTATTTAGAGATAAACTAAAAAATTCCTTTATATAAAGTCAATCAAAATTTTATAAAGACTACGTTTTGTTCAGTCATAGATTTGGGTCTGTTAAATCGATTTAAAAGGTATTTAAAAGCCATTAAATACTTATGTAAGCTCTGCTTACTTCACATAAATAAAAAACAGTAATGATGAAAAAAAATTTTCAAATTTTAAAAATTGACACATTTCAGTGGTATCTGAGTAAATATTTGTAGATTTTCTGACGATTTGTGTCTGTGTGTCTGCGCGTGTGAATGTATCTGCGTCTGTGTGTGTATGTGGTGTATTTGTATGATGTTTCCAAAGGATTGTGAACAAACTTCAGATCACACAACCATACATACATGATAATATCGGAATATATAATTTTGAAATTATACCCAAAAATACCCTTACAGTGTGGATCAACTATATGGTGTTTGGGCAATAATACCTCAAGTGATATCCACATTATTATCCAATCTGTGTACTTCCATATCTTTTTTCTCCTACACACCTAAAGTTAGATTTAAAATATTGCAGTTTTTGCAGAATATATTTATCAAAAAAAAGCGTATTGTGGAAAAAAACAAAAATTTTTTGTACATAAAATATAAATAAACAAACAAGTTTAAAGAATATTACAGTTTGCCCCAAAAAATAAATTATTATCAGCTGATACCTTAAATATTTTTACTTTACTATAAGTAAAGTATAGTGATCGTGAAAAATTCGATCCTGAGATTTTGACGGAATTACATGTTTTGAGGCCCCAAAAGTCGTATTATGAAGTCTTTTCGATGATGTCTGTGTGTGTATGGGTGCGTGGGTGGGTGAGTGTGTTAGCATTGCTTGTTACCACGCTACGGTCCAGAATCTTTGATGGATCAAGTTGATATTTTACACAAAATGGGCCCCATAGCGTAGAAGATCCCAATTGTTCGGGAATGTTCGGGAATTGTTTGACGGAAATGTCACTTTTTTTGCCAAAAACCGTTTTTTCTCACAAACTGCTAACTCTAGAGTTTTGAAATTTTGGTATTACCTTTGCGGTTATAAATACAATATACGAAAAATAAATTTAGAATTTTAAAGCAACGGAAAATTTTTTTTTTTAATAAAATATAAAAATTTTGACTTATAATTCAATCTCAAACCTTGTGAGAGCCATGCAAGCCATACCGTTTGACAAGTCAAAATGAAACTATGCCTAAAGTTAGGAAATTATGTGTAGAATGAGTTGAACTAATTTTTTTAAAATTACATTCTTTAAAGAGGCGTTACAGTACAATTTCTGTTTTCAGAAAATGTTTCTTTGACGCTAAACGAATCATTAAAAAAATCATGAAAATTTGATCAAAAATTGATCAAACAATTAGCAATTTACAGAAAAAAATTAATGAAATTTCAATCACGGCAAAGAGCTATAAAGCTATAAAAACTGTATGTTTATCCTGGACTCCAGGGTTTTCAAAATTCCAGTATTTAATGAGTATATACCACACTATAACAGATTGTTGTGAATGAAAATCAAGACTTATTTTTCATTCAATGCTAATTCAAAATGTATAAAAGCAATATATAGTGAGATATTTCAAGCTTTTAGACTGACCAAAAGTGAGGGAACAAATATAACTCGTTTTAGCATGAAATGCTAAAGCAATTTCCCATAATTCAATATTGTCCCAAAACCAATAGGATTTTCTCCCATATTAATAGCTACAGGAGTGTACCTGGCAAATGTAATTACCAGTAGTTTGTATAAGAAAATATGGACACATACCCTCTCACAGACTGAAATAAAGAAAATAATATTAAAAATGGATTAAAAGAAACTTAAAATCAGTAATTAATCAAAATCAATGATGACTCAACTGCACTTTATTAAAAGTAAATAAAATGAAAAAGTAATAAGTTTATTAATGAGAGGCAATGGTGCTCACATTTAATCGCAAAGTTATCATAGCCATAAGTGGCATATTATATTTGTGAAAGGGAAGGGGGTGAGGATTCTCTGGAAGCAATAATGTTTTAAGAGAAAATAATCGTTACTTTGGTGATAGTAAAATACAAAACTATAAAACTAATAGCAGTTCTAGTTTTAACTGAATCTGCTACTAGAAACATAAGCTTATTATTACATTATTAATGTTTAATGCGCTGATCACTTGTTCAATCAAATATTAGCGTTAGCATGAAACTTGCATTGACTGACAGACAGAAAAATAATAGACAAACAATAATTAAAGCTATACTTGTCGAATTTTTGATATTTTTTTACAATGCTTACATTGACTTAGAAATTTTTTGAGCGAATCTACTGACATAAAATTGATATTTATAAAAGGAAAATTTTAAGAGGAATAAATTTTTACATGTAAAAATCACGGACAATAAACATTAAAATCACCTTTGTCTTCCATGACATGATGGATTTGTCTCATAAAATGCTGTAATAAATCTGTTTATTGCACTCTTGTGCAAAACTTAATATCAGTTATAATTACTTTATCTTTGTGAATTGTAGTATCTTTCCATGTTATTGAAATGTGACGAATGGACTCTTTCCTCAAGAAAGAGGATTTATGTTTGTTGAGAAATATCCAGTTTCTTTCACTATTCTAGTCTGATAGTTCATATATATTATTTTCAAAAATGAGAAGCTCCTAACTATAAAAGATTTAAATTATATTGAATATCTGGCTTCGACTTTAAGTTGAGTATGCAAACTAACTAATTCCTAATATATTTTTTCTCAATATACATTCATAGCAAGCTTATAACACAGTACAGCAGGTAGGAAAAAGATAACACTCCCTCAGAAAAAATTGATATCTATGATTTTTGATAAAGGGGAAGGAAAATGAAAATGATTTGTAAAAACGTAAATGAAAATGCTAAATACAAATACTAGCCCATTCGCTTAATGATGCTGATTCAGACCCAAGAGTGCAGTATTGTGAGTGGTACAAAGGATATATGTTATGCAATTCAACTTACATACAATGATGGTTTAGAATGATGAAGACACATTTAAATTAAATCGTTGAATTATCCGTCACGATTGCACCAACTGAGAACTTGAGAATCCATTTGGTGGAATCATGTTCCACTTGATTAACTGCCATGTTAATCACCAGGAATTGCAACGTTGTGGTGCTCATCATCAAGAGAATTAACTAAACCGTTTTTTTCCTGTTTTGTAAATCCTATTGTTGGTATTGTATCTTGAACTTCTGCAACAATGGCTGAAAATTACACGATGTTGGTGCTTTCATTCATGAGGTGCTTCCAAAACTTGTCATCTTGCTAGGTGTATTGGGATGGAGGGGTTTTGTTAGTTATCTACCTCAATGCATCAATCCATTAAACTGTTCTTATAAAAAAACCCTCTTGATAACCATCGATTTCATAGTAACATAAATCGTGTTTTCTCTCTCTTTTTGACACACGCATATAACATATATATATATATATATATATATATATATAATATATATCTCAATAAATTGTTCTTGACCTCTTCTATTCTATTGTATGTTTTGTTATTGAGGGCTAGGTCATATAAAAGAAAATAAACTCCTTCCTAGGCCAACGTTTCGATGTATTTGCAAATCATCTTCAAGACTAAAATAAGAGTAAGAACTATAATACATTTACCAAAACAATCTATGTGAGTTATAGATTGTTTTGGTAAATGTATTATAGTTCTTACTCTAATTTTAGCTCTGAAGATGATGTACAAATACATCGAAATGTTGGCCTAGGAAGGAGTTTATTTTCTTTTATATGACCTAGCCAATAACAAAACATACAAACACAAATAGTTCTATGGGAATAATGATAAACAAATATAAAATGATTAATTCTTTTTGTCTCAAAATTTTCAACCGCAACAAGCGGTCTTCGTCAGAGTCAAAAGCCCAACTGGAATCTTAGTCTTGTTTTCCCATTTTCTTATTGTGGTTTGATCATTGATTGTTATTTCACGTGTTTATGTGAAATCTTTTTATATATGTATATATATATATCAATGATCAAACCACAATAAGAAATGGGAAAACAAGACTAAGATCTTTCAACTGTAACAAGCGGTCTACGTTAGAGTCAAAAACCCAACTGTAACCAAAACAGGAACCTTTATGAAGGAACTAATTATGAGTTCCTTCTAATATATGACCGGATAACGTAGACAGACTGCCAATCATCCCACTTCCTCTGCTCCTGGAATTTAAATAAAACTTGTTCACTAAGTTTAAGTTGTCCCCAACTTAAGTTCCAAAACAAAAACCCCTTAGTCTTGTTTTCCCATTTCTTATTGTGGTTTGATCATTGATTGTTATTTTACGTGTGTATGTGAAATCTTTTTATCGATGTATATATATATATATATATATATATATATATATATATATTTGCAACTTCCTCTTCTGACGACGAGCACTGAAAAGATTGATATTAAAACAGAGTCGAAGTGATTTGTATTATGTTTTTAACGGAAAATTGTCCTCAATTCATTATATCATAAGATATATAAAGGGGACAACTTAAACTTAATGAACAAGTTTTAGTTAAATTCCTGGAGCAGAGGAAGTGGGATGATTGGCAGTCTGTCTACGTTATCCTGTCATATATTAGAAGGAACTCATAATTAGTTGACTTTCTGTTAATCAAAGTTTTACCCCATTGAGTTGGGTTTATTAAATTTATATTTAACAATATTTTACCAAAGTCAACATTTTAGTCGAAGTAATAGTTAAACAAATAGAATCATCTTCCAGTAAAAGGTATACTTTGACAGAGCTGAATACCTTTCTATTTATATACCCGAGAAATGTAAGATAAATTTGCTACCCGAGAAATTTGCTAGATAGGATAAATTAAACTTCTACTTCTGTGCCGATGTATAAATGAAAGGAAATATTTCATTCTGGTGATTTATCAAAAGTGACATATCAAAACATACACATCAAGTGTTGTGTTTGTTATACATTGTGGAACGCAGGTACTTGAATAAATATTCTCAAATAACGAAACGATAGTATATTTTGGTTTTTTATGAAATAAATATAGGGATCACTTGGCTACTAATTTACACTTGGCACTCGATGACTCAGCTATTTGCCTGGAGGAAGATAGTTTTGACCTGGACGACCTGAGGGGTATCCACCTCCTGGGCTTCCGCCACCTGAAGGATAACCTGCAGTAAAAACCAATCATGTATTAATCATGAAGTGAATACCATTAGATCAGGTAATTGATTATTACATTCAAATGATCAACAAAAATGAATTTAATACTGATGATCATATAATACTGATATATTCTTAATTTAATCTAACTCTCCTTAATTCAATTCTTCATATGCACAGCATGTCATATTTAATCATACTTGGAAATTACACAAAATATTTCTAGGTTAATAAAAGTTTATACGACAACGCCTTTCAAACATATAGTCTTTTTTTTCTTTTGAAGAACTGATCTGTTTGAAGTGGTAAAGAAGAAATGAGAATCCAATAAAAAGGTCGCTTAAAATGATCTATTAAACTTTATTAATGAAGACAATTTGCGTATATTTTCCAAAAAAAATAATTAATTACACATTTCATAATTTATTTTAGTTCCTTTTTAAGGAATACTATCCATTCGTCTACAATATCTAATAAAAAGATGTATTATTCACAGCCAATCACTCCGTCTCATTTTCGATCTATATGCTACATATATTATTTTTTACGCAAGTCGAACTTTTTGCAGGGCTCATGAAAATGCATATACCATTTTAGTATTATATGTTACCTGTGAACTTGTCAACCAAAATATTATTTTATCACTACTAAATCAATCATCAGGCTGATATTAATGCCATAAATAACGGATATAGCTATACTTTTGTTAACTTAATTGAAAAGAATATATTAATTAGCTCAATACTGATTGTTTATAAAATAAAATTAAAATAATATAATATATTGTATTTTCATATCATAGCCTAGTAATTATAAAAAAATCATAGTTAAAATAAAAAATTAAAATAATACATTCCCTCGACTCCCTCTTTTTCAAAAGTGCTTGTTTGCATCATATCTCTGAAACCTACATTTTCAAATTGGGTGTGCAGATATATAGAAATACTAAGACAAAGGAATTTAACGTCGATTTTTTTTTTTTTTTTTTTTTTGTAAATTTAACTCTGAACCAGGTGAGTCAGAGAGACGTAGTACATTAGATGCATATGTTTCTTAATAATTTTTTTGAGAAGTTGGAATAAGTAGACTTTACTCCAATACGTCTAGTCAATAAATTAGACTTGACTCCATAACCCTGAATTTTTGTTACAAACACGTATTTAATTATTAATTTTTTAATATATTTGTATATTATTTCGTTAGATGACCTCCAGTGGGTCCTGATGGGTATCCTCCTCCTCCTCCACCGCCACCTCCTGAGGGGAATCCACCTCCGGGAAAGCCGCCTCCCTTGCCATCGGAAGGAAAGTTAGGTTCTCCTTCGTACTGCACGTCCGCATTGTAGCCTGACTCGTCAGCTGTGTAAGTCACTGTTTGTCTTCTGCCGTCTGGAAGCAAGACTTTGTACTCTCCCTGAGAACAAAAAATATCATTTTTATCTTAGTACTAATATGTCTTTCGGTTAGATGTGACTAGTGTGTGACTGTCACCAATATATAAATTTACCATCCTTATTTTTTTGTGATTTCATTGAATTTAAAGTGCGATATTTATACATAAAAAAAAGTTAAAACAAAGTTGTAGTTAAGAATCTTAAAAACACACATATATAGTACATACAAAAAAATACTTGCTGCAATTGGTATATTGAACAACTATTCGAAATTCATCTAAACAGCAGAGCAGGTGAAGTGGAAGACACATCTAATTAGTCTGACACATCGATAGATTCAAGTGGAATTTCAGAAACCTTGAAGTCCACCATTTCTCAACAAACTAACTTAGATCTCACTATAGGTATGTTAAAAAGAGTTTAAAGAAAAATGTTTAAAAAAAATCTGGAGTGGCCTATACTCAACTTTACTATAAATAAACTTAATATAAAACTTTTTGGATATATAATATATAATATCTCAGTTAAGCATAACATAATCGTCTATATGGGAGATGTTTATTAGTCTTACATTCCTGAGGTAGTACAGATAGTGATTGATCCACATAACAATAGATGAGCCTTTTTTGTATGTCACACAATAATTGGATATACGATCATTAGTATAACTATAGCAGTAACAATATTATGAAAAACCAATGTGAAAATTTGCTTATACAAAATAATTTCCTACAAGAGAGCATGGCTTTTGCGACAATAGCTCGTGGATCCCTTACATAATATCTGACCTCCTTCTACATTTAATACTGAAGACAAATTTTCCCACTTAGAACTTGAAAATATTTTAAGTATTTTAAAAACATGACAAAGTTTTTGTCTGAAATATTAAAAACATATAAGAAAAGATGTCGTTTTCAGATAACTTTTAATTTAAGATGTAGGATAATTTCAATTATTATTTTTAATAGAATTTTTTTTTTATTCTGAATAATGTTTTACATTTTTGGTCTTTTATCAAATTATTAAACTGAAAATTTTATGGCATGCTAGAGTTTTTTAAAAAATCACATTTCTTTCCTTTAGTCAAAAATCATAAAATACCAATTTACTCTGAGCGAATGTTATTTTTTTTCCACGTGCTGTACTCTGTTATAAGTTTGCTATAAATGTATATTGAGAGAAAATATATTGGTAATTAGCCACTTTCCCATTTTTAAATCAAATTCAAAGCCGACTTCACTGTACAATTTTAAATTTAAAAGGTGGAAGCTTGAAATTTTTAAAAATAATGTTATGAATTATTAGACTGGAACAGTGAAAACACTGGAACTTAAAAAAAAACATACAAGACCTTCTATAGGACGATGAAATTCATTCCACAAACTTGAATATTACCCAATAATAATATTATTCATAAAGGTAAAAAAAATCAGCATCTGATATTAACCTTTGTAGAACGGTGCAACATATAGATTGATTGGAACATTTTGTTAGACAAACCCATCATACCATAAAAAGAATCAGAAATTATATGTTTCATATGCTCTATTGTTGTTGATTCTTTATAAGAATTTTATTCTTCTTACATCACATATAAGTCGTAAAATCATTTAAAAATTTTCACTGTACCTCTAAACATTATATTAATAAGGTGAATTGACTGAAAAAAATTCTAAGTCAATGTAAACAATGTAAAAAAATATAAAAAATTCGACAAGTATGGCTGGTGATCCTTTAGTCCAGGATAAACAAACAGTTTTTATAGCTATATTACTGTTTGCTCTGATTAAAATTTCATGAATTTTATTCATAAATAGCTAATTTTGTGTGCCGTTTTTGGAATGATGTTCAATTTTAAATGAGCCGTTTAGCGTCAAAAAAACATTTTCTGAAAAGAGAAATCGTACTGAAACGCCCCTTAGAATAATGTAATTTTAAAAAAGAAATTATCTCAACCCATTTTCCACATAACGTTGTATCTCTAGACATAGTTTCATTTTGATCTGTCAAACGGTATGGCTTGCATTGCTTTCACAAGCTTTGAGATTGAATTATACGTCAAAATGTTTACGTTTTATTGAAAAAAAAAATATTTCCTATTGCTTTAAAATTCTGAATATATTTTTTCATTGTTCTATTTGTCAGGTCAAAGGTAATGCCAAAATTTTAAAACTCTAGCATTAGCAATTTGGAAGAAAAAATGTTTTCTAAAAACCGGTTTTTGGCAAAAAAGTGACTTTTCCTTCATGCATAATTCTCCCCAAACAATAGGGGTAATCTACAGTATGGGGGCTATTTTTGTGTAAAATATTAACTTGATCCATCAAAGATTCTGGACCGTAACGTGGTAACAAGCAATGCTAACCACCCACCCACACACACACAGACATCATCGAGAAAACTTCATAAACAACTTTTGGGACCTCAGAACATATAATTCTGTAAAAATCTCGAGATCAATTTTTTTTACGATCACTATACTTTACTTATAGTAAAGTAAAAAGTGTTTATTTTCCGAACAAAAAAATTCTACTTTTTCATTTTAATATTATAGAACTCGTTTTATACATTTTTATGTTTGCTTTTTTTATTATTCATTTGTTTTAACTATATTGGGTCTGATTTATGTAAAAACTTATGTATTTGGTCCTTACGTTCCAGTGAGTTGTTTACACGTAATTTGCGTCCTGCATTATTCCTTTTAAGCTTCACTCGGTTTCCAGAAGTCAGACTAATCTCTCCAGCTCCTTCGACAAATTCCCATCTTCTCCTGAGACATATTGTTCGAAATATCGATAATGTAAGTGTGTTGTTTCACTGTAGATTTTGAGTAAATTTTAGTTTGAATATTTTAAATATTTTTTGCATTAATAAAAATAGAACAAAAGTTAGCTGATATTTCTTTCTTAACAACGTGCTTAATTTATTAACAAGCCAGCTACACAAATGGAGTAACAACAGCGTCAATAAAAAAATCAACAATGTTGTTAAGAAACAGATATCTGCTCAGTTTGGTTCTATCATTATTAATGTATGTATATTCATAAAACAATTTAAAAACTGTAACAATAATTAAAAGGTTAACTATATGAAACAATAAATAAAGACACACACACACACACACACTTACAGTAACTAGTTTTTCAAACGCACTCTTTCTCTCCTGTTGGTGCATAGACTGAAAACTAGAGACTAGGTGTATACATGTAGTTATTCTTTACCTATACCATGTCTATTAACATGTATATAATACTGGTAAAATAAAAGTGGTTTCAATTGGTTGATTAATAATGAATTCAAAAATATCAATCTTGTGATTTTCCATTAGACGACAATCTCCCTCTATCCTATCATTAGGAAAAGAGATATATTTCACAATTCATCTGTTCTTAGTTGACTTTAATAATTACTTCATATTCTACCATGACAAAATAAGTGATATTAAGTTACCAGACTTATTAAGGTGATCCAATTAAATTAATTTCACTTATACACTTTAAATATTAAACTTCCTTTATGAAACTAGTTTGAATGTTTGTAATTGAGTTTTGGGGGTTCACCAAAGCAATAATCGAATCATCCCCTCAAAGCCTTTTCGGAAGTGTAACCGGTACACCGTAATAATTAATAACTTAAATTTACATAAACAGTTTTACGGCTTTTTACAGGAATTGTAAAATTAAAAATTTTATTGTCGCAAGATTAAATCCTGGATTTAGTCGTACTTTCTTATCTTTATTGTATACCTAAAGTTTTCGTTAAAAAAATATTGGTTTAAGTAAAAAAATATTTTAGTATTGTAAGTTTAGATTTAAACCTGAAGAACTCCTACATTGTTTAGCTTGTTAAACATATGTATGCGGGGACTATTTTTTGGGCTTATTACCGTAAAATACTATAAAAGTTTGTTTCAAGTTCCAGTCAGTTAGAAATCATTTTATTTCTGCCATAGTGTAAGTTTGAACATTGAATCTGTGCACTAGGGTTCGAAATGGAGACATTCGCTGAATAAATGCATTCATTCTGTCATAACATAAGTTATGACAGGGAACTACCAAAAGGCATTCCTAATAAAATAGCATCTCCGTAGAGCCCAGAAGTCCTACTGTAAAGCCTACTCACAGAAGTGGAAGAAACGCTCAGTGTATACCTTACTCTAATAAGATATTATTTTTAACCGTCATACCTCGTCTATCACTAGTGAAGTCGCCCGACCGGTTTCGCAATGGCTGCATCATCAATGGAACTCGTTCCAATTTGAGCATCGTTCAAATTTTATAAAATATATAATGGGATGAGATTTTGTTTTCTTTTAGACATATAACCAACCATTCATTTATTTTTTTTTAATGCAATGCAATTGTTTTTCGTCTCCAACATGCAATGATGTATGCCCATGTAAGTTTATTGTTTCACTGTAGAATTTTAGTAAATTTTAGTATGAATATTTACATTTTTTTGTCACATTAATAAAAAAAGAACAAAACTTAGCTGATATATCTTTCTTATCAAGGTTTTAAGTTATTAACAAGCCAGCTACACAAGTGGAGTAACAATAGTGTCATTAAAAAAAAATACGAATGTTATGAAACAGATATCTGCTAAGTTTGATTCAATAATTAATAATGTATGTATATTCATACAATAATTAAAAAGGACAACAATGACAAAAAGGTTAACTATAAAAGAATAAATAGATACACACAACTACAGTAACTAGTTTTTCAAACTACTCTGTAATAAAATATAAGTAAGATTTTAATTTATATTTTTGGATTATTGCAGAAAGGCTATTGCATCTATCCTTGTATTTGTCACGTTATTACTAATTTATATGATTTCACAATAATTTCTACTTTATGGTTATCGACAGTTATTTTTACTTTTAACTGAAGTACTTACAGCATGCTATTAGGTCCTTTTTGCCATTATAAATTATTATATCATGGATACTATTCTGAAAAAATACACTTTTGTGTAACAATACATTCCTGGTTAAGCACAAAATCTCCAACAGATTTCAGTGATAGAGAACGTAAAATAGAGAACATAAAATAAATCATATTTTCATTCCTTTTACAAAATGTTAATATACAATTTAAAACATTTATATATTTATTCAAATGTTAGATGTGCAGGCCTATTATCAAGTTTTAATTTTAAAATTAAAAATTATAAAATTTTTAAATTAAAATTTCTTTTAATTAAATTATTTAAATAATTTAATTTGAATTTTAAATTTAATTTAATTAAATTAATTAAAAGTAACATTACATATTCTCTAAACTCTATTAGAACCATGGCTCTCCTTATGACCACATTCGAGTTACTGGAAGTAGTACAGACATTTTATACTCATCACATATAAAATCATAGGACTACATAAAGAACTTCTTGTATAAACATAGAAGAAATAGTAAATTATTTATTAAAATAATTTTTTATTTAACAAGATATACTATATTCCTACTTAGAGTAACACGGTAATAAAGTAGCAGTAGTAGTAGTAATAGTAGTAGGCATCAAGTGTAGAGCTAATTATGACGGAGTCGTATGATTAGAGTGCGACGAAAATAGTAAATGATCATTGGTTGAAAAATAAATACATTTGAAAAAATACTTTCAAAATCAACTTTACTAAAAGAAGTACAAAGTTAATGTAAATTTAAAATAGATAAGAAAGATATTTAAAATAAAGATAATGAAATAATATATTATTGTCTTTAAAAAACTGAAATATTTCAATTATGTATAATAAATAAGAGATTATTTAAATCACTTGGTTTTTTACGACTATTGTTCCATCAGATTTTAATTTGTTTTCAAGCCATAATGCGTTTTAAGTGAGGTATTAACTTTAAGTGAGAATCTCACTTTAGCGTTTTAAGTGAGGTATTGCAGATTTTTTAAGACATCTTCAATTAAAGAAATGAGTTTTGTAAAAGAAATGAAAGCTAAATCTAAAAAAAAGTATTTTTTTCCGTTTATTGAAAATTGCTTTTAAATTCTACTATAGGTTTTCTGACAGATTAAAACAACATTTGTTTTTTTTTTTATAATAATCCTCTTATATTGGTTGGATGACGATATCGATCAAAATGATGTTGATATAAAGGTAATTTGAATTCGCTATTTGAAATGTATATATTGGATTATGCTGGCAGACAGTTAATTTATCAAAACTATAGGCTAACTATAGAAAAAACATTAAAACTGTAAGTTAAATTATAATAACTCATGAGCTATAAATCAAACGCCTAATACTAAATTAATCTATTTATGTTATAATTAATCTCATAATTGTTCATTTTACTTATATATTTTTCTAATTTATACCAACTTAATGTTTTTCTGACGTCTCTCTAAAATCAATAAGGACAAATCTAACAATACACAAATGAAGAAAGCTTTGTGCATTGAAACGCTCTGCCTAACACAAAACCATCAATGAAGTTATATAAAACGTTGTAGTGTTATTAGATTTTCTTTCACAATTAAAAATGGTTATTTATTATTTCAAAAGCTATTAATTTAATATTTTATATATTGTTTTAGTAACAGCTTTACTGCTCCTGCGATCGTGTCATTCCCTGTGCCGGATAAGTTAACAAGGTCCTTCTATAACTTCCCCATGAATGCTGTTCATCTGTTTCAGTAACAAAACAATGCTTAGTGGATACATGACCAAACCGACTTTCTTGTTCCATCTTTATTTTTATCGTATAAACATGTATTGAATAATAAAAATATGGGATGAATTTCTTTAAAATAAATAGATTACACACAGTTAATTGAAACAGATGAATCTCTGTTGATGCGGAAGGAAAAAGGTTTGTCCAGTTCCCTCAGAAGGAAACAGTTTGAGCTAACATCAGTGGCTGCTGTAATACATAGTATGTAATACTATGTAATTGGTATGTAATACCAATTTTCAGCAATAATTATCAATAAAATTAATTAACTGATTTTTTTTTTAGTTCATTGTTACATTTGTTAATCATAATGAAAATTTCATTGAGGTGATTGCTTAGAATATATATATATATTTTAGAATATATAATTTCGCTTAGTGCTTGGAAGACATTATGTGTCTAAACTACTATGTTACAAATAAAAACAAAAATAAATTATTTCGCAAATAACATTGCCAAATAATAATGAAAAAATACAAAATGATAACTAAGAAATTAGATTTCCAAAAATTAATGAATATTAGTTAATAAACTAAGAGATGCTTTGTGAAGGATTATTTATTGTGAAATAGAATTAAGGCAGTTAATTTTAGGTCAGTATTTTTGTTGAAAAATTATCATTTTTAAGTGACTATAAATTCACAATAAATTATCTGTATATAATCACATTTGATTTTAAATGTTTCTGGTGTTTTTAATTACAAGGTATAAATGTTTGTGAAATATACAAACTTTATAATTTTAGAAACTTTACTTTAAATGCAAACTTATAAATTTTAAGATAATAATAAGTTTAAACTAAGCAAATCAGGTGCGGTAATATTAAAATTACGAGAATATTGCAAAACTAATAATTGATCCTTTAAAGTTATAGACTCACTTATCAAATCAGATAGTAGTGAATTACCAGGTATATTCATATAGGTAAAACCTTCATCATAAATATTTAAATTCCTAGTATAACCAAATTCCTAAGTTAATCTTATCAAAAAATAGATAAAATTGAAAGTGATATCAAACTTAATTAATTATGCACTGTTTGACCCGCGATCAGTACCCTATAACTCTGATTACTGAATTATACTTGATTGAATAATTGACTCCGAAAGAAGATCAAATCAATTCATGAATAAGACAAAAGTTAATTCAAAATTACAGTCAATATAATTAAATGTCAACTGATAATTTCCTGTCATCTATTGGAGAAAGAGTGTCCCATGAATAGAACAAAAGCCTAATTATATATACCATGTTAGTATTTATTAAATCGTGCATGTGTTCCAGATTGATTTCCCTTCAACTTTAACAAAAGAATGAGTTTTATTTAAATTTTTTTTACATGAATGATCTTTTATTTAATGTTAAAATATCACTTTAAAATACTAAATATAAAAATAAAAAATTAATTTGAAATTAATTTTTACTTATTTTTTACCCAATTATAATCGAAATTAGATAAATATCAAACATGAGTACCTCTTTTTATAGTTAGTAACAATAAAAGAAGGGGGAAGAAAAATATACTGACATAGTATGACAGCTTTGGTAAATAGAACGAAATTAAGATATAATATAGTGGTTTATGATAGTGGTTTACAGTACTTGAGAGTTGAGAAGGCAGGTAATAGAGGTGTTTAAAAAAGAAGAATATAATGTAGAAAATTATAAAACGTGTGGACAGGGAATTTCCTGTGTATTCACTCGAATATAAAAATATTCCACGTCGCTAGAGAGCAAGTGACTCTCTTTTGCTTGAATATTTATATCACATGTTATTTCGTTATATTAGTATAGGTTAACAAGAGATTTTTTTTCATCCAATTTCGTTACATTGCACAGCAGCTTTCAAGTTCACAAATTTTTTTTACTGATGTATCCTAGTTTTTTCACTAGATTTCGATGGAGTTGAAGATCCCTCAGAAGTTTTCCAAAAGACAATGAACAATCTGTCAACCGCTATAGTGTCACGTTGAGTCTACAAGCTTTCCATGTTGAGCTTTCACAAAAATCATTACTATATTCCAATTGCCCTGTCATCAATGAGTCACTCCGAAGACAGGCGACGACCCACATGATCCAAAATTCTTCAATTATCCTCGTGGCTCTTACAAAAAACAATTACTTTGATAAAATATTTTTCCAATTTTTAAATTCCTTATTTCGTTTTACACGCTAATTTTTATTGACGAGGTATAAGAAATTCTTCTGCCAATTCATGTTTTTATACAATATATTTAACTAGAAAAAATAATTAGTCTAGGAATTCTCTAATCAATAGTTACCCATAACAAATTTAGTTACAGTTGATTCAGCAGATTTTAAAAAAAAAGTTTTTAATTATTTAATTTATTTCTAAGGAAGGAGGTAAACAAAAATATTTGTTGAGTACCTTCCCACCTTATTGATTAGATATTTTTATGTTTATTTTTTTTGGTGGGGGATACTCGTACAATGTTTCCACTTATATTTCAACGCTATTCTATTAATGATGGAATGAAACAATTCGTGTAGTCTGTTTTAAGTTCAATTTTACTTCTCAACTAATCACTTTTCTTCTCATTCACCCACCCATTTCTTTGTTTACTAATATTGATGCTATACATCAGACATATGCGTATTAGTAATATTCCTCTCTTTATTCAGATTCAGTCTTTCTGACAGACTTCATGGTCTGAAACAGTTGAGTTATTAACTTGGTGAACTTGTGCAAGTCTATTTGAACAATGGCAGTTCAAAGTCTTCTCTATCACGCTGCTGCTTCATTTAAAACTTTTCCTTTACACACTTATATCATTCATCTCACATTCACAACTCTCCCTATTCAATTTGAAGTAATCATATATTTGAGTAAAGTTTAATTATATATATATTCCAGTAGTACTGATTCAAAAATACCCAGGAAAAAATTAAGAACCGATCCAAAACCTTAGACAATTTAATCAATAGTGATTGACCTTGTTAGCTCTGATGAAAAACAAAGTTTGAAAGAAGATATATTATTATATTACAATTGATATATTTCCAGGAATCATGGAACAAACCATTAGTCAAACCTCTATCTCTACAGAAAGTTAATATTGATCAAACATCCCATTATTCGTTAATAATAGGAAAAATGATGTGTTTCTCGAACACAGTGTAGTCATAAGTAATATAATGTAATATTATATTACATTTATAACGTTAATGCAATAAATATTATTTCAAAAACCCATTAAAAAAATAGAAAAAATTCTTAAGATTACTTAATTACCATAAAGAAGAGACTGAATGGATGTTTGACATCAGGCAACTTTAAAGAACATTGAACTTTTTTCTTTAGAGTTTAAATGCGTGAATTGAAGTTCAAGCATGGAACAGCCTATGAGTACAAGTGAGCTTCAGAAAACGAAGACATATAATACGTGTGATAAACCTTCCTTCTACAGGATGAAACATCTTAGTCTTCCCCCCCCCCCCCATTTCATATTGTGGTTTGATTATATATATATATATATATATAATCAAATATATATGATATATATTATATTGACGAAGACCGCTTGTTAATATAAAATGTTACGGTTGAAAGATCTTAGTCTTGTTTTCCCATTCTTATTGTGGTTTGATCATTGCTTGTTGTTTCACGTGTTTATGTAAAATCTTTTTATATATATATATATATATATTATATATATATATATTGTCTATTTGGGGAGCAGACCTTCATTTATCCATGTTTCATTAAATGACTTGCTTATTTTTAATCTAGTCCGTTTATTGCTCAGCTCTTCTAATTTTTTAATATAATTTTTCAATCTTTTGGTAAAATGTACACCAATTCACCGAATGTTTTATTCTTTAGGTTACTTTCACTCATTCCGATCAACTCTGATTATTAAGGTAAGTTAGTGTAATTAAAAGCAGTGTGAAGGAAACCTGTTAAAGTTAAGGTTATAAGTAAAGTTAAGTTAACGTATATATATATGAGTAAAAAGATTTCATATAAACACGTGAAATAACAATCAATGATCAAACCACAATAAGAAATGGGAAAACAAGACTAAGATCTTTCAACCGTAACAAGCGGTCTTCGTCAGAGTCAAAAACCCAACTGGATTTTTTGAACCAGTTGGGTTTTTGACTCTGACGTAGACCGCTTGTTACGGTTGAAAGATCTTAGTCTTGTTTTCCCATTTCTTATTGTGGTTTGATCATATATATGAGTGTTTTTTTGTTATAAGGATTTTAGTAGTTCAATTTAATACATGTAAAGTTATCTGTTCACTCGTAATAAATGATGTGTTGCTATTTACAGTATTGGTTGTAATTCAATAATTAAAACTTCACAATACAATATTTGAGAGCATTCCTGAGGGTTAATTTTAGTAAGTTGTTTGTATAAGTAATACTTTTCTTATGGTATTGTTTCTTAATTAAACGACAAGCAGTCATAAATTTGCTTTATTGCAATACGAGAAATAATATATGAATTTAATTTGTAACACCAGAACTGCCTTTGATAGGAATTGTTTTTCATGTCGGTCTAGATAGTGTGAAGGTGGTAGTCCAATCTATATATCGATTTCAAAGGCCTTCTAACAAAAGTTTAGATTGATTGGTCTGTTATCAGTCAAGACAAAGAGTGGGGGTAGAGAGGGGGCTATAGTTGAAACTTTGATTTATCTGTTGGAGGGTCCTCCACCAGCCCCTAAAAAGCAGCAACGCCTGTTATTAAGAGAATTCGGACAAAAAACTGACATTTATGACACATATTACTACAGAGTTCAATGTAAATGAAAATGTATATCATAAATACATATAAAAAAACAGCAAACACATTTCTAGAATTGAATTCCTCTTTCTCTCCCAAAATTCCTATTATACTTTTTAACTTCTCTTGTAAAGAAATATTTCTTTGAATGAAAACATGTTTAGCAGAAATTTACACACTCTAATTGCGTTAAATATTTTAGTTTAGACTTCTAAACTTGTTATGTGTAGAATATGTTAAAAACTCAAAACGTTTTCAATTTTAGTGGAGAAAAATATGTTGCTATTTTTTGCAGCATGGAACATTACTGCAGACCATGAACCCGAAATTACTATTTTTTTTCTAATAACAGGTTTCTTTAGGTGTTAGTAGAGCCCCAGTCCTTAATCGGATCTTTATTATGTTTCTTTAGTATTTCACTGTAGGCTTTGTCGTCATATTTCTATAAATCGAACATGTATTACTCGTTTTATAAAAGAAATACAACTTTATAATGATCATTAACGAAATGGTTTCAATGTGAGATTCAAAATTGCCATATTAAAATTTTGGATTAACATTTTCTCTACTCTACTTACTGCATAAGTAAACATATTAAGTTATACATTAATAGCTACGTTATTTCATAAATCCATTGATTATAATCTAGAAGAAGTTTTGTTTTCAAAGTCATAGAAATTCTCGAAAATTTCTTTTTTGTTAATGGATTATGAAATGTTTAAAGTGTTGGAAGCGCTAAGAAGGTTACTGGAATAGAGACATGCAATGCAATGCTGACATTTTATCGAAATAGGGGAAAATGAGTTTTCAAAACCATTTTTATTTTACAGGTGCAATACTGATTAAACCTATTTATTCAGTTTAAACCTATCTATTATATCCATACTAAAGATTGTGATGACTAGTTTAATAAAACATTAGCTGTCTTTTATTAGTTGTTCTTTCCGTCGTATAAACTTCTCTTCCGTCAGAGCTAAAATTCACAATCAGTGATGTGTTTCATGCACATCAGAAAGAAAGATAATTGTGAAAATCTCCAATATCAAAAATCTATAACTATCATCGATATGTTATAACCAACAGGTTTTCTTTTTATCATTAGCATAAAATATTCGTACCTCTCTCAGATTTTGCCCCAAACCCTACACTTCTCCAAAGCAAAGAGTGTTTGATTTATTTCGAATATTTTTATTACATTTGAAATCAAGCAACTCCTAACATTATCAACAAGGCACCTAATTGTCTATTAACCTACATTTCAAACCATATAGAATACGGTAGAAACCATATGAACTGGTAAAGAAGTAATTCATTTAAAATGCATATGACTAACGGAGAAGTAATTAAAATAACATTCCAAGTGGTGTATCTATTGAGTATAGCCAACCAATTCTCTTTCTCTTCATTTATTTAAAGAATGATTTTTTAGCTACTTTATTAACCCAGCCTATCTTGCTCATTCTATTGAAACATTGACACATGATTTTTACATGTTCAGAACCTAATCATGAAATTTATAAAACCGGGAAAATTTATAAAATCTGGTTGCAAACAATAACAAACTTCTTTTGAAGAGTGCAATTATCAAATAACCCATTTCAAAATTTTTAAACTTTATCAAATAAGAACTGAGTTTTCTTTTAGTTGTGTATATGTAGCACGCGTTTGAAAATTTCGTTTTTTAAAATATAATAAAATTAAATATACTAATATAAGAACACGACTAAAAAAAAGGCACACGTATTTTCTGTGTCTGCCATTCAGGGAAAATCAATAAAAGCGTTAAGGCTTTTTGACCAGACCTTTATAAAGAATGCCCTAAAATACAAAGGATTACCGCAGAGCTCTTCTCTCATATTCATTATCCTTTTCAGCTTTTTTATTTTCTTTTTATCGAAACTCTCAACTCAGAATCGACAACATTTTCTTTGTTATTTAATGACTAACATCTTTTTTGTCATTCTATTTGCATTATAATAAGTTAATAGTTTTATAGATTAATATTTGAAATTACTTTTATCTATTTTTAATTAAAAATTCAATATAATTGCTTGGATAAATAGAATAAAATTTAGAGAAATATTTTCAAACTATATCTTGGATTTTCTGTTTTCTTTACAGTACGTTAATAGCGATGATGGGAAATAAGTAAACGCCCTAGAGATTTACAAACATTTTCTAACAGCTATTTATAAGATTTAAACATACTATTCAATTATTAAAGCTATAAATAGCACAACTATTTAATAAATTATTATTCATGAGTACAAAGAAATCGGAAATTTCATATAATTTTAGAAATAACAAATTTGTAACTTTTTTCCTTATTTAAAACAGATCTGTTTGGTTATTTCTATGTTTATAACTTGCAAATGTAAACTTTTTATAACATTAATGAGATGTATCACAGAGAATATTGTATGTCATTATATACAACATATAACATAAATATTGTTGACCAGTTTATTGTGTTCCGTATCAATATCAAGAAATATGTAATAAATATAAAACTGAAAATAAACCTGCACTGAAAGTTTTTCAAAATGAGCCAAACCGTTTGTCGACAAAAGACTTAAGAATAACATAGATGCCCAGATCTTATGTGTCCATCTAGATCAGGGTTTTCCAAAGTGGGCTCCACGGAGCCCTGGTGCTCCGTGAGTGAGGCTAAGGGGTTCCAGACGCCCTTTAAAGAAGACCAAATAGATATTTAATTATTGATCCTTTTTAAACCCAAATATCATTAGCTCAGTGTTAAAATTTGAAATGAATGTTTTTTTTTCTTATTTATTCTAGAAATTGTCTCGTTAGTGCTCCGTTAAACACCTCTGCCCCGCTTAGGGGCTCCATGGTGTCCTGAAGTTTGGAAAACCCTGATCTAGACAGTGTCGATGCTAGATCTCCCAGAATTTTCATTTCTTTTTTATTTTATGAACTTGGATTTCATGGCAGGGAATAAAACAGCTATATACTACGACAGCTATGTCAAACAGCAGTGTGTTAATCAAAGAAAATTAGAAGAGAAGGTTCAAGGAAAGATGGATTCAAACCGAATGAAATGTTGAAGGAAGCCGTTACATGAACGTAACTGTATCTTCATATCTAAAGAATTGAAATGACTAAACTAGGGTACACAAATAATAAAGGAAAAATTAATGTCAAAAAGAAGTATATGTAAAAACTAATAGTATGGTTACTACATTGGTAGACATATAGATAAGATTTCAAGTGAACTGGTTTTTACGTCATTATTGTTTAAAAAAAATCATTTTTAATTTTAATTAAAATATATGTGACTATTTTACGAATTTATATACTTTAAATATATTTGTGTTACGTACCTTCACTGTGTTTCCATCGCTTTCGGCTCTATGAGAATAGTCATTCCCACTCTGTTCATCTTTAACTTCGTAAGAGAAGCTAAATGGATCTGGCTGTAACAGAAACCAAGACAGATATTGAATAGTAATTACTATAATGCAAGAAATCAATTTGAAACTTTAATTCCCAACAAAAATTTATCGTTTTTGAGTAATTTAAACTACGTTCAAAAAACCTGAAAGCTAAGACTACTGAAAGCAATGAAATTTTCAGTGCTTTTTAAACTTCGTAAAAATTTAAAATAAATTATTCAATTGCATAATCAATATTAAATGAAGGCCTGTATAAGCCACGCACTGTGCTATGTTGTAGACATGAAATATCTATATGTTTACTCCTGCTAATAACGCCAGATATTATTTTATCAGGAGAAGTAAAAACATAATCTGTTGAGAAACCACCTAGTGAACTTGAAGAATTCATTTCAAAATATTTTAATAAAACTGAATTAAATATGAATTTTTGTCATTTTTTTTCATGCTGTATTATTAAATTAATATAGATTCTTTCATACGTGTTTCTTTCAGGCATGACTCTAAGGAAAGTAAGTTTAATCCAGTGGACCAGCAACAATTTTGTCCACCCGGAGTGGCCGTAAGATTTGCTCCCAACCCACCGGGCCGTTCATAAAACGGCTTCCTTCCAAATTCCAGAAAGTCATCAAAATATTTATTTTCACGGAATGAAAAACCTAATCAAATATAAATCAGATGTTATTAGTCCCAGACTTGTATCTCATTACACTACTTGTATTAGGTAATACAGTCGTCATCAAAGAATACCAAACATTTTTCAAAACAAAAACTCACAATTCAAATCACAAAAAACTTGTTAAATTAACTGGCACCGCAAACATATATAATAAACGTTCAACCTCTTTATGAAACTAGTTTTTGAAAAATTTTAAATAAGTTAATTTTTAATTTTCAAGTATTACAATGGGAAAATTCGTTTTAAAACAGTGTTACACACATAAAACATGAAAGTAAGTCATGTATTATAAAAACCGCAAGAATCCAAGATCTCTTTAATTGCATTCTTCATCCGAAAACACTGCTCCTAAAATGTTTTTACGATTTGTCTTAATACACTGAATATCATTTTAACAACCCAAAAATCATTAAACTTTGAATATCAGAAAATTTTAAATATACCATTTTAAAATTGAAAATAAGTATTACACATAAAGTGTTATAGATCTTAATTCCTAATTTAACCGAAAAAATAAAGTATAAACGAATAAAACATTATCAAATCTTAAGTTTAAACAAAATAATTATGAAATATACTCGGTAAGATTATAGAATTTATACTTAAATTGTTTCTTTTTTACTTTAAGGCCTTAGCTGATAGTGAATAATGTTTGAACGAAGTTGTAGACAATCAAATTTGTATTTGACATTTTCTTTAAAGTTACTTATTACTAAAATATGTCTTATATTATTTGTCACTTAAAGATTTATACGAAAGATTTCACAGAAGCTAGAATCTAAAATTATTACTATTCAACATAGCTTTTCAAGATGTTCAATTAACGGTACCAATTAAGTTTATTAGAAGTTTTTATACCTAGCCTGTTAAATACATACAATTAGAGTATGTTAAAATCATAGAATAAAGTAACCAAAATTTATCTTCTCATACATATAAACTTTTTTTTTATATTTTGAAGATATTACACCAAGATTTGAGTAGGAAAATTTGCAAAGAAGTCAAAACCAATTATATTTTGCTCATTATGTAGTTCTGGAGCAGCATTCAAAGAGGCATGCCAATATTTCTATATTTCTATATTCATAGATGACGATCTCTTAAACATTATAGATATAATTTAAAGTTTCAATATTAAAACTAAAATAACACTGAAATTTTTAATAAGTTATTACATCTAATATTTATTTCGTAAAGCTTCCTATTTAGCGAAATATTTGACACTGTAATATGTGTAAAATTTCAAATTAATTATTTTATGTTCAAGAATATAATAAATTAAGCAAAACTACATTGATACTCTTTTCTGAATGTAAAAAAAAAAGATTGACTAATTATAAAGTAGAATATATTTTTTAATAATTACTTGGAAAAGGTGTTTATATTTCGAATAATGCTAATGAAGTTAGAAGAATAAGATTGTGATTTGGGTTTTGTGGATAATAAACTGAAGAAAAGAGGATGAAGCACTTTGCTCTAATTCTTTCATCGATTGAGGTAATTTAGCTAAACACTGGCCGTGCTGCCAGCAGCTGAATCTTGAAAGTTTTCTTATTCTTCAGTTAATAATAGTTGCATTTTTTTTTACTGTGTGTGACTTAACTTGCAGGGTAAATTATTAAATTGAATAAACAATTATAACTGATTTTTCAAGATAAACAACATAATTTGTATTGTAGGGCAAAAAGCTAATGAAATGGTCTCTACATATAAACATTTAACGGTATAAACAACACGTTTCGAACACATAGTGTTCTTCCTCAGGCATTAACTAAAAAGTATAATGAATCTATAGAGTTATCTATAGTATAAAGCAAATATAGTACAAAGTAAAAATAAAATAAAATAAGGAAGAAAATACGAACCTAAGGGTGATTGTCTATGGTACAACTGACTGGGAATAGGATGGACGTGGGTGAGGGTATGGGGTACATTTGTTTCATATTAGAAGGCAGGTACGTTTCATTGTTATTTTTTTCCCCTAAAGGTTAGGCTGATCCTTTACATTTGCTCTAAGACTAAGTGTAGGACACATATTGAAAATATAAACACAGAGAACTATAACCAAATACAAACAAGTATAGAAATAAGGAGAAAATAGAACTTTTTTTATATATAAATAATTTTTTTTTTATTAAAAATAATGGAATAAATTTAATCATAGTTAGATAAAGGTCAGCACAAAGGTAGAAATAGCAGCAGTTAAATATTTCAACTGTTAATTGCATACAAATTATTTCATGATGTGTCATATGATAAATTGCATGTCTTCAAATAAATAACTTATTTAAAACATCAAACAATATTAAATGACAACACGAGGGCGATTGTTAAATATCAATTACTTGTTACCGAGAGAAATTGTGGTTCATAGCTATACTATAAATAGTTGGGGTACTGCTCCACGGTTCTTTATTTTAAACGCAAGGAACCAGACATTCAATAACAGAATGTAAGCATTTATTTGATAAAATTTAAAAAAAAAAATTAGTCGAAAGCATTTAGAAATATATTTTAACTCTGAAGTATGGGTCTTTAGCTCAATGAATACTAGAAAACTGCAAAAATTAACTTCCACTAAGACACTAGTGTCGGCTGAGAGCAAGAGTTACTACTTTATCAGGTGTTACTTTGTCGTCTTGAATATGCGTAAAAAGCCAAGCACCATGTTGTGCCAACTGTTAAGGGTAAAGTTTTATACAAGTTTCTTTTTCTTTTCTTTTTTTTTTGAAACTACCAGATAGCTATTGACAATACGTAAAGGATGATCCGCATATATAAAAACAAATGACTCTTTATACTGCACTGCTCTTCCGGAGCTCCCATGCACTCGCAATCAATGGCAAGGAGCTGACTAAGTGGAAATATTAAATTTTAAATTTATTCTGATGGTCCAATACGTATATTAGCTGAGAGCTTTTTGTTAAATACCTTTCCATCTCCACCACCTCCAAATCCGCCTCCTTGACCGCCGCCGCCTCCAAAGCCGCCTCCTTGACCACCGCCTCCTCCAAATCCACCTCCTTGACCACCACCTCCAAAGCCGCCTCCAGAAGGTCTACCACTAGGATATCCTCCACCTCCCCCACCACCACCAAGAGGGGGCAGGTACTCAGAAGGGCCGTCGCACAAAGCTTGGCCCATGAGAAGAGCACCAAGAGCCAACCAACTAAGGAGCTGAAATACCAAAATTTGAATTAAGTTAAATGTTCCTACATTTCCACCTGAAGATTTAGTATTCAAAATATAATTTTTAATATCCTTGTTGAAGATGTAGAATATTGTCGGTACTTGAAATATTACGACCAAATGAGCTGTGTCAGTACTCAATTCTCAACTGTGGTTCAAAACATTAGTTTTTATAGTTTAAAATACATTACTGTGATTAGGAAAATAACATGAAATTAAGTTTTATGTATATATAATATATTTCTTATCTATTTATTTACCGTTAATATAATAATAATTATATAAATAATAATAATAATAATGAATTAATTTCTACAGATTAGTGAATGTGGATTTTTAAAAATGTACTTCTAATACTATTTTCAGTTTTAAATACAAATTACTGAAGTGCATAATGTCCTAAACAAAAGGCTACGGATTCAATGATAACTGACAGTAAAATATTCACAAAATAGAATTTCATTTTTTCCTGGGCTTGAGGTTCCAAATTCAACCACGCAAGCGACTGAACTACTTGCCTTCTCCCTTAATACGTTTACATTTATATATTTATAAATAAGTTCTATATATAAATGTATTATATATATAATACATTTATAATGCATATTATCAATACATTTATTTATATATAAATGTATATGTTTTTATAATATATATTTCATTTTAGTATATATTTACATTATTTAGTTATACTATGTTAAGATAATAATTTATTGGTATTAGAAATAAAATTTATATTCTTCATTGTATTTTGTTTCTTCTTTTGAATCTTATTTCAAACATGTTGAATTAAAATATGCAATAACCTCTGCATTTACGACTTTTTTACTGAATGACTCTAATTTTCTGATTATTCTTCTTTAATTTTGGGATAATTACTAAATTAATTTTCCAGAGACAATATATATATATATATATAATATATATATATAACTTTAAATTACACAAAGCACGACACAGAAAAGACAATACAA
This sequence comes from Hermatobates lingyangjiaoensis, assembly GCA_026182355.1. NCBI lineage: Eukaryota > Metazoa > Arthropoda > Insecta > Hemiptera > Hermatobatidae > Hermatobates > Hermatobates lingyangjiaoensis. The sequence continues at coordinate 225,411 of JAPFBL010000026.1, forward strand.
AGAAAACTTACAGAAATCAATATTTCGAACTGTTGTTCGTCATCAGGAGAGTAGACTAGAAGAGAGGACGAAGTGAGAGAGATCTCCCCACGTCGAAGAACGGAGCGCGAATGAAGAAATAAAGAGTCAACCGAAGAGAGCAGCACTAGCGTAAAAAAGGAGCTAGGCACTAAACGTCGGAGAACGGAGAAAGCAAATACAATAGATAAAAATATAAAATTAAATATTATAAAAAAAGAAAATAAAAAAAATAATAATAATAAAAAATATATAAATAATATAATAAAAAAAGAAAAAGAAAAAAAGGGAAATATATATATATATATATATGAATATAAAAAAATAATAAGTTAAAAATAAAAGGAAAAACAAATAAAAGTTAACGCTTCTGATTTAAACCGGGATCTGATCGGGCCCCCAATAACCATATGTGGGCCTCCTCAGACGCTCTTAATGTCAAACTACGGTCATCAGTGGTCACTAGCTTAATGATTTGAGATATATATATATATATACACTGATAAAACGAAATACGATCCAAACTGGACACACTACGAGTTCGAGATTAACAAAGAGCAACACACAAAGTAGGGAAACACACTTACAGACTCAAATTTTCGGGTAATCCGTCTTCAGGAGAAAAGAGAATGGGAGACCAAGCACGTTGTAGGCGCAACGGCAAGTAACCAACCCGGCAACCGCCAGTGCTGTCAACCGTACCCGGTCTTAAAGTATAAAATTAGGAGAAGATATAAACAGAAACTCAGATAAGCAGTACTAGTTGGGTAAAACTATAAATAGGTGAAAAATTATAAACAATATAAGATAAAAACAAACTATAAGAAACAAAAATAATGATAGAGAAAAGAAGAAAAAATAAATAAATAAATAAAAATAAATACAATACAAAAAACTTGCATTGGTTGTTTTAGTAAATAAAAGATAGAGACTGAATAAAAGGGTAAGTATGGGAAACTAGTTAAGAATAAGAATTTAGAAAAATAAAATAGGATAAAACAAACTAGTAGTAAGTGAAGAAGACAAAATAGATATACACAAATTATACGAAAGAGGAAAAAAGAAATAAGTACTAAAGAATAAAGAATACTGGAAAAAAGTACAAAAAAGAAAAAAAAAATTATCTTTTAAGGTTAAGTCCAGGTGCACTGCGCGCCCCGAGCAACCAGATGTGAGCTTCCTCAGAGGCTCTAAGGGTCACGGTATTATCACCAGGGGGAATCTGACGCAGAATCTGCACACTGAAGCAGTCGTTAAAAGACAGACCGTGGGATTTGGCGTGTATGGCGACAGGTAAATTGGAGTTGTTGTTAACGGATGATAATACCTATGATAATACTTTTTGGAATGATTTTTTTACACTCTAATGTTTAACAAAATTAATTTCTGAAAAAATTGTATGCTATAATATTATGGATGGAATAATTATACGAATTTAATAAAGATAAGTTTTCTACAAAATCTGAATAAGAATTATGGTTAAGCAATTGTTCAAACAAAAAGATATTGAATTAAAAATAGGATTTTTATTGAATAACTGTTAGATAAAATCAGAGAATAATGATGTTTTTGTAAATATGCTGAATTGAATATAAAAAAGGGAAAAGGGAAAGGAACAGTTTTAGCAAACAAAAGACTCTCTGGAAATGTGATGGAAACAGCATGTACTGAATATATGAACAAAAGAAACACTGCTCAAACACTGTCTGTCTATTATATACCCCTCCGAAACACACCAATCAACTCTTTTATCTTCCTTCCTTGCGTGATATTTATTGCAGATAAGTTTAGATTCAAATTTGAATATATTAGCTTAATAACAAATAAAAATGTCTTTTTAAATTTTCATAAGATCAAAGAATATCTGCATAATTCGAACATAATTAGTAATACATTAAACGAATTACTATGGTAAAATATACACATCTCCCTTTTAAACATGTTTACCTATTACTGTTATTCATTCAATCAAACAACATTTTTTGATGTAAGAAAACCAAAAAATTTTGCCTTTAATTATCCAATATTAATTTGTCTATACTGGAGATATACTCGTATTAACACTAGTGGAGGGTTAATTTTATTTATTTATTTATTACTTATTTATATACTTTAATTTATATACTAATAGTATATTATAATCCGATATTTATTGGTTTATTTATATTTATATAAATAAAATACCGATATTATAATATAAATTACCGATATTTATTGGTAATTTATTGGTTGGAAATAGCAGGAATGTGGAATTAAAAATAAGTGATTGACATTTATATTTTGGTAAAATTATATATTCCTCTTTTTTTCCCAAGTCACATTAGTATACTTTCGATTTGGACTATATGCCCAAAAGCCTTTACTTTCCTGCCATTATCATTATTCTATTAACAATGGCATGGACGTCTTTTAGAGAAAAATCAGCATGGACGTGCAGGGAGGCAGGTGAGTTACGGACTCACCTGACAGTCTTGGAACGCAAAAAGTGTAAAATGATTAAAATAGTCAAATGGTTAATAATAAATCGTTAAACTGAGTTTAAATGGTTATATTTATCATTAGCACTATTAAGATAATTTTCAGTTCACTCCACCAGTTTTATATTTTTTTTATTCAAAATCACCACATTTTCATTACTGTTTAGATCAGGAGTTCTAAACATTTGTTTGCTTATGGACCCACTGAGCGATATTTTATCATATGTGGACCCCTATGCCCCCACGGGTACTTCAAAAACATAATTATATGCGAGTAAATTGTCAAGAAAATATTAGTTGTTTGGTAAATGAAAAGTTTAACTATGATATGATTTCATTACATTCACAATGTGATATCGAAATATACACATCTTTTTAAAACAATAACTAATGTTTATTTATTAATATTTCCTAAAGTATACTGAAATGAATTGTAAAAGGATCAGTTTTGAATATAACAGAAAAAAAAGTCGTAATAGAACATTTTAAAACTTTGAAACACTATAACACCTGAGAAGAGTGCTTGGCCCTATGTCATAAATGTTATGTTTTTGAATCTTCTAACGGTCAGCTCGCTGCGCTTGATATACTTTTAGTTATGCTATCCACATATACGCCACTAAAATTAGCATGTGGCACAAACCGCGTGCTACATGTTGAAGGACTTTCAAAATACCATTTTCTCCCGTGGACCCCCAGTAGTCCTCTGTGGACCCTTGAGGGTCCAAGTGGACCATGTTGAGAACCAATGGTTTAGATACTTAAAAGAAATGTGCGGTGAGGCTGCCGCCTGCTGCGCTTCACGATAGATTGCGCTATGACTATTAAATGGAGTATCATGCCCTGCAGTGATACTGTATTTCTGTCTCTTTGCATGTCGCTATGAAAATGTTTAAACACTATTGCTATAACAATTAAATTTCCAATTTACATTGATTTTTTTTTAGCAATAGTATGTATGTTAGTACTTTCTTGTGCTAAGCGATCATAAAACTGCTGCGACGAGTCACTCTGTGAGGCACGCAATTCTTCTGCCTCATGATAAGGGATTGCCTGTAATTACAGGATTTAAATCTGACTGTGACGAAGTCAGTGCCTCACGTGCCATCAAACTCACCGCAAATCACTGAAAAACTACATATCAATACCATGCCATCAGTCTTTACTGATTTTATCTACATCTTCTTTATGATCTAGGACATTAATGACAATGTACTTAACTTTACTGCAAAAAGAAGCATCAGTATTTCAAAAAAACGTCATCATGAGGAGATGAGATCAACCATAGATAAATAGATAAATGACTATAATATAGATAATTAAATAGATTGATATAATATATTAATGATAAAGAGATTAATGGATATAAATAGATTTATATCCATTCATTTGGAGGTTTTGTCCAGTTTAAGTGAATTTGAATATCTTTCACTACAATTCGTCTGCATTTGTTGTAATACATAACGATTCAGTCAACAAATATAGATTTTCCGAATTTAACATGATTATAGGGTAGCTACAGCTTTTATTGAATACACAATATTACAGAATATTTCATTGTTGAAACTCTGAAGATTTCTACAAAGAGAGATAAACTTTAGCGAGGTGTCGAAATTTATTTAACCTATACCAAAAATCGTAAACAAAAAAAATTATTCAAAAAATATACCCTTATATAGGGATGCCCGGGTGACTAACTATTCACACACATCATTGTTTTAATAGTAGGATCATGTTTTTTATAATAGTAAAATTACACATTTTTACTATTATAAAATAGTAAATGTTATAATATAATTATAATTATAATTAATATAATTATTAATTATAATTATTATTAATATAATTATTAATTATATTAATATAATTAATATATTATATTAATGCACACTCAGTGGGCTGACTCTAGATAACTTTTTAATGAAACAGGAGTCTCATGAAAGGATTACCTGAAATACAATCAGAACAATGAATGCTTTTGTGAAACGTGATTTCTGCTCTGCTTTTTGATTCCAGATACGGTCGAATTTCAAAGAGGTTTAATCACGCCACGCTTATATACTGGTTTACTAAATATTTTATTTTAATTGGTGAATATTTTTTTTTATTTTTGTCCTCATGTTTTAATTCTTGTAAATTATTTAAAATAACAAGGAAAAAGTTTGCATACAACGTTTCATGTAAAAATAAAAAGAAATGAGAATACTGGACACGTTTACTATAAAAGTAGTGGTTAAAGGAACATAAATTATAAATAAAATATGTAAATTTTATTTTAGAAAAATACTAAATATATTATTAGTAATCAACAAGCATAGATTGATATAGCTTGTCTGATATGAAAAAACAGGTGAAGTGGTTACACAACTATGCCATGCTTACTCCAAAAATGACAGTATTTTAAGAACAGTATAACAATTTTTACAAGCAAGTGAAGGGTTACCTAAAAAAACACGGTTGGTATTTGATACAAGAATATTTTTTGAGATTAACTGAAAGGGTGAAGAGGAATGGAAGGGATCTGAGGCTTGACAGACTTCATATTACAGACTGGAAATGAGCTGCCAAAACCCTCTTAAACAAGTATCAACTTTGAATATTCAACTTATTTCAAATCATGTTTCTTCTAAATTCATTACTTATATTGTTCCTTATTTCATGTTTTTTCATGCTTAATTGTGTATCATATTTTACTTTGTATGGATAATTTATTAACAAAACAATATAGAATAGGAAATATTTATTTAAAAAAATATTCACTTGTAGACCTAATTTCATCATCAAATATACATTGATTAAATTACTTAAAATCAAACCCGTCAGTTTTAGATTTATTGAAATATTCTTCTATCTTTTATTTAGGTTCTAAAATTAATTTCTGCTATTCATTGATAGATCCGTTAGTAGTAATTCAGGTGCGGCTTAAAAAAGTGTATTCCGTTTAGTATCGATGATTCGAGGTTAGTAACATTGCCATCACTGTAGTTTTCACATGGGGGATGAAACATTTTGTGTTGCAGCAGCTCAGAGAGGATGTAAATCTGTTGCTCTTATTCCATACTTGCCAATGACTTTGATCAATTTGAGTGGGGAAAACTTTAGGACTCCAGATATGGAGTAACCCAATTAACGCGGCTTGTCTATTGCCTAAGGCCTAAGTAAGTGCTAACTCGAACATAAATTACACTTTTCCTAAAGTAGGATAAACACCTAATGAAATAGTCTCCACAAATAGAAATTCAATAGAATAAACAACACGTTTTAAACACTTAGTGTTCTTCTTCATTCATTAACAAAAAACTACAATGACATCAGAGAGTTATTTAGAGTACAAAGTAGGTCACAGAAAAAAAATAACAAAAAAATGTACCTGCTTTCCAATATGAAACAGATGTACACTCCATACCCTCACCCACTTTCATACTATCTCCAGTCAGTTGTACCACAGACCCTCACCCTTAGGTTCGTACACTCTTCCTTATTTTATTTTCTTCTATATTTACTTTGTACTATAAATAACTCTCTGATGATGTTGCATTCTTCTAAACAAGAAGAACACTACGTGTTCGAAACGCTTTGATTATACTATTAAATTTCTAATTGTGGAGATTATTTCATTAACTTTTTACCCTACAATGAGCAGATACCACATAAATGCACTACCTTAGAAGAAATATATATATATATCAATGATCAAACCACAATAAGAAAATGGGAAAACAAGACTAAGATCTTTCAACCGCAACAAGGTGTCTTCGTCAGAGTCAAAACCCAACTGACGAAGTCAGTCAACAGAGTCAGTTGGGATTTTGACTCTGACGAAGACCGCTTGTTACGGTTGAAAGATCTTAGTCTTGTTTCCCCATTTTCTTATTGTGTTTTGATCATTGATTGTTATTTTACGTGTTTATGTGAAATCACTTTATATATATATATATATATATATATATATATACAATTAAAAGAAACGGTCCAGCGGACTTTTTTAAAATAAAATAAATTCAAAACGAAGGAAACACACAGAAAGACACAGACATAACTGACATCGATATTTCGACCATCGTCGTCATCAGGAGGTGCGAAGAGCGAAGAGAGAAGAGTCCCGCAGGAAGACAGGGCGGTACCGCCCTGTCTTCCTGCGGGACTCTTCGCTCTTCGCACCTCCTGATGACGACGATGGTCGAAATATCGATGTGAGTTATGTCTGTGTCTTTCTGTGTGTTTCCTTCGTTTTGAATTTATTTTATATATATATATATATATATATATATATATATATATATATATCTCCATCATTGCATGTGACCTTTCCAGATAGCCGAATTCGTAACAATAATGAGCCTTGATCACAAGTCTTATTTTAAGGAGAGAGAATGTTTTTAGTTAAAAAGTGGAAACACTTTGAAAATTTGTATTGCATGTAGGCAGTCATTTGCCATTTATCCTTCTCTATTTTAACAAATGAGTAGAAATGTTTGAAATTCCTTTAAACATTAATGGTCTTAGTGAACGCCAAAGCTGATTTTTGGTGTAAAATTGGGAATAACCCATTTGTTACGTCAGTTTAAAACACAGGAGGAATGCATAAATGATTTAATTCTGCTCTTCATCACAGCGCTTAACGAAATCGAAAGCTTTTGTACCAATCATGCTACAAATATATTATCAATAAAAACAAACATATAATGGAAGTTAATATGAATTTATTGAAACAAGTACTCATTTAATAATGCAACTATTTATATTTACTTAGTGTAATGCTATACATCATTCATCTCTCTCCCCAATTTTGAAGCATGAAAAGAAACTTTTGATCAATATTAATATATATATATGTCAAAAGTATTAAATATCTCTACATATTTTGTAGCTTTTTCAATTTACTGGACTTTAAGTTTATTTTCTTGAGTGACTTTCTCAATTTACTGTAATTTTTGCTTGCTTACTCATATATATGATTCAAATCACTGAACATATACTAGGTGCACTCGTATTTGTTTGTCTAAAGTCACTTTCAAGTGAGTAGTTGTTTATTCAGAAGGATAAATATTAGTATTTGAGGTAAATCACTCGAAGATAATAAAAAAATAAAAACAAAAGTAGGAAAATCAAATAAATTATCATCAGAGACACTGCATAATGTTTGAAAGTCTGAGAGATTGGTTCATACTAAAAAAAATCTATCGCTTCCTAACGGAGTACATAGTTTTTTCTATAAATTTGCTTTCATTCTGCAAATGTATCTATTTGGAGTAACAAAAATTATTTATTTACTTATAACGAATAACACACAGAGTAAATTAACACACGTACAAATTCAAATTTTCGGGCAATTCATCTTCAAGAGAAAAGAGTGTGGGAGACCAAAACACAACTGCAAGTAACTCAGTTTTGAACTCGTATTGAGTCCAGTTTAGTCATTCTATTGTTTACTGTGAAATGTTTGTCGTCCTTTGTGAATCTTTCCTGTTGGTAATACATATATATATTTCACAATAAACCATAGACACATAATAAAGATACAACCACACCTACTATCTCTAATTTTCGGCTGAACTATCGTCAAGAGAGTCGAGACACAAAGCGCACTTGCGAAGCGACAGTTGAATACGAACCATATATATATATGTAGTTCACACAGGAAAGAGAAAAACAGATAAATACACACACATAAAAAGACTTACAATAATATTTCGACATTCGTCGTCATCAGACAGAAGTAGTCCCGTTGAGTAGCTGAAGCCAACTGATATTATATATATATTATTATATTATATATATATATATATATCTTACTGTTGATAATATATACATTTCGATATAAAATACGATCCGAAACGGACAAATAAAGTACAATGTAGACAAAGGAACACAGAGAAATTGAAAGCACAAACTCAGTCCCAAATTTTTGGTTTGAACCGTCTTCGGGAGAGGTAAGAGAAGGAAACCAAGCGCACTGGATATGTATATATATATAATGATTAAACCAAATCAGCTATTAGTTAATCTTCTTAATTAGAATAAAAGTTTTAAATGAAAACTTTATTCGAATGTAACAGACTGACTGAACACTGATTCAGTTTATTTGTATGCTATTATACAGTCTACTTTATTCCTATTAAGTATTAAACTGACGTTATGTATAAAGGCTCTAATTTATTACGGCTGTTATTTTGTCAGTATTTTACTTAGAATTGAAATAAAGTTGCTTTTGTTGGTATTGACCACATAACGGGATATTATACATCTTAATGATTAAAAAGATTTCACATAAACACGTGAAATAACAATCAATGATCAAACCACAATAAGAAATGGGAAAACAAGACCGTTTTGAACCAAGACTGGATTTTTTGAACCAGTTGGGTTTTGGACTCTGACGTAGACCGCTTGTTATGGTTGAAAGAGTTAGTTAGTTAGTTAGTTAGTTAGTAATTAGTCTCGTTTTCCCATTTCGTATTGTGGTTTGATCATTGATTGTTATTTCACGTGTTTATGTGAAATCTTTTTACTCATATATATATATATATATACGTTTCATTAAATGCCTTGCTTATTTTTAATCTAGTCCGTTTATTGCACAGCTCTTTTTTTCTTGATGATTGGTTGAGTGTGTTCTCTTGCAAAGCTTTATAATAAAAGGCAGTGGTTAATCATTATTCTTAATCTCTCATTAATGTAATTAATTTATTAAATTTATTAATTAAACGACTTTAGTTTTACAATATTTCTGTGTTTTTGCTTGTCCTTTTCTTGCTTCCTAGCTTTTTGACAAAATGAGTTAAAGATTGTTCCCTTTTGATTGTAAGCTTACGAAAAGCTATAAAAATAAATGGAATCAGGGTATTGGACTGTTTGAACAGTCAAAACTAAAAAAAATCTGGTTTTATTTTATTTTTATGCTTTTGTTCAAATATTCAAAATCTTTATTATTACATACGCATGAATTTGCCAGGAAGGTAATTTCAAAATGACAAGCTGAAGTAGACTTTCCAATCGCTCAAATTAAATGCAAATACTAGAGAACCCTTTGACAACTCCTGAGGGCTTGGTCTGCATTAGCAATCACCTCTTAACTGCCTTATTTCCTACAATTAAGTTGCCCTTCCATAGCCCTTTACCACCTCTGTACTAGTAGTCATTCTATAGGATCCGAATTAACCAAGTGTTCTTAATATATATCGTAACTTACATTTAACTTCCTTATAAATACAATAAAAATTATATCCATTTCTAATAATTATTTCAAATAAGTATCATATAGAAAAACATCAAAAACTGACATTTCGTTCAATATTTTGACGATGTTACTCATCAAAAGAAGACAAAAGTATCAACAAAACTGCTGAGAAGAAAATAATAAAGATTTCATGAAGTTTATTAAATAAAGTACAAAGTTTCGTAAAAATGGAAGCCTTCTTGAATTATTTAATAATATTTCCATATTATATACCATAATTATTATCATCATTTAAAACCATTAATATATATATTACATGTTTTTGTTATTAAAGTCATTAAACAACAACTTATCATGCAGAAATGAACTGCAATGTTTGGTTAATTAAATGGAGACTGATATGCCCAAATTAGCAATCACCTTTGATCTGAATTGAGAGGGTAAACTTCTCACTATTGAGACCCATTTGTATATTCTGAAATGTGAAACAACCTTGTTGATTTCTATCTCGAATGTCTTGAGTTTTGACGTAATAGTATCTATTTGGAATGAAGATGTTAAATGTTCCGGACATAGTTCAGAACATTGATCGATGGCATTACATTCCCTCCGAAGGATGGAATTGCAAAAGGTTTACAATTTTCCATATTAAGAAAAATATATACATGATAAAACTAGTGACTGATAATCTGTAGACAAGGACAATGACCACTGGTGGCCTTGAACTAATGCCTGATGACATAACTGAATGCTTGAAACGTGACCGACCAATCCTAAATACAAAAACTGAGTACAAAAGAAAGTTTACTTGAATACAGATCACTTTTCAAATTCAGGGTTTAAACTATTTCAATTTATTTCTAATTATCAAAATTCACTACTAGATTTTTCTTGTTTTCATAATTGATTGAATCCTAAACAGTCTAGTGAATTCAGGACTAGGCTAGTTGTATGTATTTTTATTGGAGGAACCTTAGATGTTTGTGTGGGCGTATTCTTTGCAACTTCTTCCAAAAGATGGCAATCGAACACTTATTCAAGTCTTCACGACGCTACTTATTATTTATTTTTGAGTAAATATGAACTTTATATACTTTTATAGTCTCAGATTAGTAATAATGATGAGTCCTTAACACATCATGATGTGAAAATTTTAAAGAAGAAATGCGATTCACGCTATTTATTTTTCTAAGTATTAATCCTTTATACATTCATATTAAAGGTATATCAAATGGTGAAATAAAAATTTTCAGTCCGTACAATAACGAAAAGTTATGGATATTAGTGGTGCCATCATTGGATTTTGTACCATCGAGACTGCTCCGGTGGGCAGAGGTTGGAGTTTTGAGAATAGTAGAAAGAACACCTGCCTCATTAATAACGCTGAGTACTGTTTAGTATAAAAATGACTGCACAAAAATAATTTTAAAAAATGTAAAACCAGGATCGATAATTCTATCAGATTAATGGAAAAGATATTGGGTACATCAACTTTTGTCGAACGCCTAACAGTGAATCATTCAAATATACCAAAACTGGCATTCACACTAACATTATCAAAGGTAATTGGAGCGGAATAAAATCAAAACAGCAATAAGATGAAGAATACAAGACGATATTTTGTGTCTTGGGTCATATAAAATAAAAGAAATTGGTCTTATAAGGAATTTAACATTAAATTTATCTGTTTTTTTTTTTATTACATTTATTCAAAACAAGAGTAAAAGATGAAAAATAAAGATTATACTATTGGTTTTGACCCGTCTTCCATTCTGACTTACCTAATAAGTTTTTGAACACAATATGGCGTACAACCCAGAAAGTTTGCCCACCACTGCTATAGAAGTTAGTTCACACAAGCGTTTGCATTGAAGTAACTCGCATAGTGAGGGTTTCTGATGTTGCGTGCTGTATATTACGGCAGGCTTCGTAATTTCTCATATCTCACTGTTAACCACATTTATATTAGTAGCATATACTATGAATTAACATACAGCTAATGAAATTTCTTACTGGTTATAAACGGTTCTCAATTAAATTAAATCCAAACAATTTTTGCCATGAATAAAATAATTTATTTTTGAACGCAAAATCCTCATCAATATTAATTACTTTACTCAAAAATAAAACTATTAAATATGAATGTCTTATTGAATTTGAATTTTCTCTAGTGTACAAAAAAATTGTATAGTTGTTCCGCAGGGAAAATAAAAAAAAAACAGTTTATTAAATATTGGCTGTGGCCATTTTTACTGGGTGTCCACAGGTTCAGAAACAACACTTACTACGGTCATTACTTGTGCAAGGATAACATTGTTATTGTTTCACGATTACTTCCTTCTATATAAGAAAAATGTTTTGTTCAAGATAAAAATAAGCAAAAAAAAAACTATGGCTAATTATTATTTGAAAGAGTTCAAATATAACAGAGGAAACTAAAATACGGCTAACTGGGAGAAAAGCTACCCCTTTACTAATGTGAGGGCTAAATAGAGCGCATGCAATGGGTTGGAATATTTTTCTCTCACCACCGGTCAGATAACATCCCTTATTACTCTCCCCGACCCGCTTCTATACTTTCTTATCTAACTATCCCTATTTCTTACGCAACCCAAAATAACAAAACCCTACCAAACTTTTTTATCCTCAAACAATTTTCTATTCATATCAAAATATCCTTAATTTTGAACTGGTCGAATAAGTTTTTTTGACAAAAAAAATTAATAGAAGATTTTTTCTTTTCAATTTACTTCTAAGCTGAAAAAATTAATAAGTTTCAATTTATATATTAGCAACAGTTATTACATATATCAAAATTTATTTAAGTGTATAAAAAATATTAACAGTAAATATTAACATAATCACAGCTCCATTAGAAACTCACTATTTGCGATTTGTTCAATATTTCGTCCATAAAGGTTTTTTTTTTAAAATTTAAACCTAAAAGCAATTCTAAGTAATTTTAACCTAATCTACAAATCATTGGAAAGGAATAAAAATGAAAAATAAATATTTAAGTTTTTTTGCTTCAAATATTTTACCTAGAGTTATCATCCGTTCTAGTTTATGGTGTTTAAACAGTCAATGGTCTGATCAAATGTTTGTTTAAGAAAGTTATTATCCAAAAGAAGTATGCACAAATGACTTACGATGGAATTTATATAAAAGAGAAATAATGATGGGCTGTAATGTTTGTAGTTGCTAAAACGTCTGCAATGAATTATATTATTTGAGAAGCGACTGTTTAGTTTCATATGAACACGTTTATTTTGGTTAATGAAATACACGTGAAATGATAAGCATTCGTGTGCAAAGGGAAGAGACAATGAAGTAATGAGAGTGGTTTGTAGAGTGGAAAGATAGATATACCTCAAACAGAATTCGTCTTGTATCACAATTGTGATTTCAATTATTGAATAATTCCATGTTTTTTAGATTTGGCCTTCACTTTTGTTTTGTAAGAGAGAGCATTCAATATTGAGAAGCTCTGCATAACTAAGTGGAAAGAAAGACATTGTTATATAAAGGGTTATTCAGTCTATTATGCAAAAAAAATCATAACGGCATACTGCACAAACATTTCGCAAAGAAGAATAAGACATATAAATAACATGAAAAGTAGTTTGCATATGATATTATTCCTAATCATAATATCATATCAAATAATTAAAGAAACAAGAATATTATAAACACAGAAAAGGTAGAGCAAGAAGAGAAAGAGTCCGTCAGTCCCACTGTGACTGATTTTACTTTAGTCTGAAATCGGTACGTGTATATATTACATGATTTCTCAGCGTACCTTTGATCCTACCAATGACCTATGCATGCATGACGTGTCATCTTATAAGATTGATCAATAGGAAGATATATCACACCATAAATGAACTCTAAACTATTCTTTATGCAATTGAACTAAATTCTTACATATACAAATCATCTGAAATGATTTCAAGATTTAACAAAAATTTTGAGAGGCTTAGATTTCAACTTAACTTAAGTAAATGTTATAACAAACTTGTTGACAACCTATTGATTTTTTTTTTGTATTTTAGTGTGGCTATAGTGTATATTTAATATCAAATACTATCGTAAATATGATAAAAACCATAGTTTAAGGATTTCAATAATACTAATCTAACTATATTTATTTGATTAGTAATGAAATCTGAAGATTTTTACTTATTGCTTCAGACACTTCAGCCAAAATTTTGAGATTTAGCAGTGTAGGAGAAATGAGGTGTTGTTTAGAAACACATTTTGGATAGAAAAAGGTGACTTTTTCATCATATAATATCACCCCAAAACAATAGAGTACATTCTATACTTGACCCATTTTTTTATTGTTTAAACCGATCCACTAACGGGTGATAACGTCATCCGTTTACCAACGTTTTCTTTGGTCGATGATTCTACAGATTCTACATTGGGAGTCCTAAATTTTGCCTAACTCAAGTGAATTTATAGTAGGGATCTTTATCAAGTACCTGGCATCGTACAGGCTTGGGACAGATGGCTTAACGTCCTTCTCCGAGGGACGACGTTCTCAGATATATTCACCTCCCGCTTGAATAAATCGATGGCCAGGTGGGGATCGAACCCCGGACTACCAGCCGAGAGGCGAGTACGTTCACCACTGAGCTAACCTGGCCCCTAAACTTGACCCTTAGAAGAATGAAAAAAAAAATTAATGTGTAAAGGATGCAATATTAAAGATATTACAATCATGTTAGATAGTAAAGCACCCACAAAGGTAGTGAGGACTATTTATGTAAGCTCAGAAATGCTGAACTGTAAAACAAAAGTTTAGTTTTCTTGGAAGCAGAATAGAGTCACTGGAAAGTCTACTTTGACTACATTTACAGGGCAAACAGGATTATAGGGCAATGTACAAGTGTTCAAACTAGCAAAGAAATATGCCAAGAAACCACTAATATAACCAAAACCATTAGGTATCATAGGAAAACACAAAAGTTAAGTTTTTTTAGAAACGCTGATAAGAAATTAAGGGATAAAACTTGAAATCTGCTCAGGAATATAGAGGACGCAAAAAAATGTTTCGAGAGGTTCGACGTAAAACATGCTTTGAACCATGTGAAAGAGAACAGAAATAATACAAGAACCCCTACAGATTTCTTAGCTATACACTTCAGAATAAACGTTCACAGTTTGTTGATAATGGTTTGCATAGACTCTACAGAAAACCGGGAATCCAGAATACATTTGCGAAACAAACTGTGAAGCCTCTGTCCTTCATAAGAGCAGATGTTTTGGGAGATGTTATATTACAGTTGAAGAAACTTACAACTTTATAAAAGGTAAAAGTCTGGTTATTTTGAAGGATTTTAAATACTCCCTCGTTTGTTATAGTAGACAATGTAGTAGGATATATAGTTCTTTGAAAACGCAGGGTTTTCCTCACTGACGGTTTATTACCGTCTAATAAAATTAAATTGATACTTTTTTTAAAATTAATTTTTACTAAATTTTGGTAAAAATATTCAGAGCCCTGTAAAAATGATCACTGATTCCCGAACACGTATACAGTGCCACTAAACTATTTATAAATGATTAGTGTCAGAGAAGAAAAACCCTGGCCTAGTAAATTTTTCTTTGCAAAAGGATTAAGCAAGACTTTGAATATCACAATCTGGAAATACTGATTATCAAAATATAATTGAAAAATCACAACTTTCAATCAACAGAACGATTTATCTGTATCTTATTTTCTGCAGAATAGTTGTTAAAGGGAAGAAATGTATCAAAGTAACGGAGGAGCTCATGTGGTCTTTATTTCTGATACTAAAAATTGTTGACATTGTAGATTAGTACTATTCACAGTGGATAGTTTAGCATGAATTAGAACTTAATGTGAATCGTGAAAGTTGGTGGTATAAAGATAGCCACATTAATAGCTGGAATACATTGATAAAAGTATAAGTTTTCTGAAGTACTAAATTCTTCAAAAATAATTAAACATCACAACTAAAACAAAGTTACTTTAATGTAATTCAGCTCAACTCATTCTCCTGTTAAATGTTTCTTTTGATCTCTTATCAATATTATTAAGTAAAAATGATGAATGATTAGCTGACTTTGCTAAACTACCTCTAAAAGGGAGTATTAATAAGTTTAGTGTCCTTAGGAGAGCGGGTGTAATCGATGGTTTAATCCTCATGTATAATTTAAGAAGTTTCCTTTGACTAGTATTCCATTATTCACGGTTCCAGTTGTTAGTGTGAATTAATAAGCATATTTTCTGACCGAGCTTGTAAGCCTCCTGTCGAGACCCTTCTGATAAGATAAGGCTTATCTCTTATTATACTCTATATCATTCAGTATATGAGGTGAATTCCGCTGGTACTGATTCTTTTTACTAACATCCTGCAATTAATATTAGAGGAAATCAAATTTATATATATTCACTTTTTTTCTCCATATAACTTTAAAATCCTATTAAATCCACTAGTCTGGGCATTGCAGCAGGAGCCCCCAAAGAGCAAACATGGAATAGTCACGGAAATAATAATACGGAAATAGTAATACGGAAATAATTACCCAGGAGAACTACCATTACAGACTTCTGATTATAGAGGCGCTGCACATCCTAACAAGAAACCATCATTAAATGCCCAGGCTAGTGGATTAATAGGATTTTAATATATATATATATTATATATACATAAATATAATAGTAATGTTATCGGGACTCGGTCAGTTCTTCAGGTTCAAATTGAACTCTCAATACCAACATTTCGGTTACATTTAAAACCTTTTTCATAGGCCTACAACACATATTTTCGGGCCTACTATATATACATGGTGTAATTTTTTGAGGGTTCAGGTCTAATGATTTGAAACTAGTCCATTTGCCGGCGTTTCGACATATATTTACTATTGTCATCTTCATGGCTACAACTCGCACTAATTTACAATTAGCAATATTATTACTACTATTTTGGTATTTATTACATTTTAATAAACACAGTAACAGAGAGGAATTGATTGATAAATCAGTTATTTCGACTATGGATTTTTTTTACATTCACATAAGCATATTGTTATAATTAATCTATTGCTTTTACAATTATTTCATAAGTAATGAGTAATTTGACTTCCAAGGTAATCAAATATTTTAATTTCTGCCCATGAACAAAGTTTTAAATAAAAATCGAAATGTTGGCAATGAGGGTTGAACTTGAAGAACTGACCGAATCCTGATGGTCTTTAATTTTCTTTCTATTTCACAGTCATTAATTTTATTAATATTTACATATATCCAGTTCAATGTAGATAAACAAATAATGTGAAATTAAAAACAC
This sequence comes from Hermatobates lingyangjiaoensis, assembly GCA_026182355.1. NCBI lineage: Eukaryota > Metazoa > Arthropoda > Insecta > Hemiptera > Hermatobatidae > Hermatobates > Hermatobates lingyangjiaoensis. The sequence goes on from JAPFBL010000026.1 coordinate 242,405, forward strand.
TCATTAACAGGCTCTTAGAGATCGTACTTAGTCACTTAGAATCTGTAAGTGTTCGTTTTTAAATTCTCTATGTTTGCTTGTCTACATTAAACTTCGGATCGTATTTTCATAAATATATATATATATATATATATATATATATATATATATCAGTTCACAAACGAAGAAAAGCAACACACAGAGAAAGAGACACACTTACAAGCTCAAATTTTCGGATGATCCGTCTTCAGGAGAAAAGAGAGAATGGGCGACCAAGCACACCGGAAACACAACGGCAGGAAACCGGAAGACGGATCATCCGAAAATTTGAGCTTGTAAGTGTGTCTCTTTCTCTGTGTGTTGCTTTTCTTCGTTTGTGAACTGATTTGCGTCCAGTTAGGATCGTTTTTTCGAATTTTAAGTGGATATATATATATATATATATATATATATATATATATATATATATATATATATCAGTAATATTATTAAAAATAAAATAAAGAAGATAGTCGAAAGCGATATAGAACAGCCTTGGTCTGTGATTGATGTGTATAAACAAATATTATACATATCTTAATATTATACACTCTCAATCGCAATAAATGAAATCATTATCATATGGTTATTACTTTTATTTGTTAAAATAATTAATCAATAAACAATGTGTAATTTTCTTTCTTAAAATTGTTTTGGAGTGTATTCTAAATTAAGGTCATGTGTTGAAAGCTAACAGAGGGATGTCACGTATGATATACATGATTGTTTCGCACAGTAATAATACATGAAATTATTGGTACTTTAAACGACCTTTTATTAAAAACATCGTTTTTTTATTTCTAAAAATAATCTGAAAATGAAAAAGAATTGATACTTCTAGGAAAGGAGATGGGAATGAACCTGAAGAGAGAGCGTGAATCACAGCCATTCCTTACATTAACTGAGGTGATTCATATTAGAGATCACAATCAGTTATCTAGAGCTATCTTCTGCTGCCTCTAAGAAATTAGAGCTTAAACAACCGTCCTCTCTCTCACTCAGTCTCCCTTGCTTTAAGCTAATTACTCATTTACATCAGGCTCAATTAAATTATACTTGTCACAGTCATGCAAAACAATTATAACAATGTAATTGCCATTAATTTATTAAGTGTAGGAAATTATAACGCTCATTGTAATTTATCTTCACGAAATGCTAAATAAGCACGATTAGATTTAATCTATTTGGAAAAAAAATTAAGGATAAGGCATTTTTTAAACTCATCAAAAGTTTATAATGATATGCTTGAAATAGTATACAATATATAATTTAGTCGTTCCTCATATATATATATATATATATATATTATATATATATATATATATATATAATATAAAGTTACAGCTAGAGAACACAAGAAAAAGGACGAACACTCACGAATCTCGATTATTTCGGCGTCTTGCCGTCTTCAGGAGAGTAGAAAGAAAGAAAATAAGATAAAAGGAGAAAGAATGAAGGAACGGAGACGTAAATGCGTCCACTGGCCGATGTAAACTGGCGCGATACAATGACACGCAGTGCAGCCATCTTACCAACGTGAACCAGTGTAGGCTGTGAGTTAAAAAAATTATAAAAGTGATATTTAAGTAAAAGGGAGCAGAAAAGTAAAAAAGAGAAAGGAAAGGAAAAAAATATAAAACTAACTAAAATTAAACGAGAAAAAAAAATAAAAAAAAAAAAAAAATGAATAAATAAATAAAGATAAAAATAAAATAAAAAATCATCTGATTAAATTTAGACCAGGGGAATTTCTTGCACCCAATAACCAAATGAAGGCTTCCTCAGAAGCCCTTAGAGTGGTCTGGGTGTCATCATTTGAGAGTTTTCTTAATATTTTAACCCTGAAGCAATCGTTGAAGGGAAGGTTATGGAGATTGGCGTGGGTGGCAACAGGCAGCTGCTTGCGTTGACCAACGGATGACCTGTGACCATTCATACGGAGGCTAAGTGACGTGGAAGTCAGGCCCACGTAGAATGAGTCACATTGTGTGCAGTCCAGACGATAAACACAATTGCTGGAAGTGCAAGAACTAGCAAAGGAGAGAGGGTATGAATGGTTGTTCACTGTCGAAATGAAATGGCTGTCAGGATTGATGATGGGACAGGTGAGGCATTTCCTTCTGCCACATTGCTTTGTGCCAAAAGTGTCAGGTGCAGGCCTGGAGCGTTTAAAACTATATATATATATATATGAATATGATCAATCCACAATATGATATAGGAAAAAAGACTAAAATCTTTTAACCGTAACAGGCGGTCTTCATCAGAGTCAAAACACATCTATTGAGTTTGACTATGACGAAGATCGGTTATTACGGTTGAAAGATCTTATTCTTTTTCCCCAATTCATATTCAGGTTTGATCATTGATTGTTATTTTAGTGTTTATCTGAAATCTTGTATATATATATATATATATATATATAAAGAGTTCGAAATCAAAAAGTGTAGTCGAGAGGGTAAAAAGCACACTTACTAACTCAAAATTTTAAGAACTTGTCTTCCAGAGACAAGAGAGTGGGGGATAAAGCACGCTGGTGAGGAAAAGGCAGAGCCAGAATAAAGGAATACAATTGCTACCTCAAATTTTCAAATTCATATATACATATAAAGATTTCACATTAAACACGTGAAATAAGAATGAATGTTTAATCCACAATAAGAGATGGGAAAAAGGACTAAGATCTTCCGACAGTAAAAAGCGGTATTTGACAGAATAAAAACCAAATTCAGTTGAATCAAACTCAGTTGAACATATATCAATATACTTGAACATTAATTGTTGTTTCACGTGTGTATTTTTAAATCTTGTTATATATATTATATATATATATATATATATATATAAATCTAGAAAATTAAAAGGTTCAATGTGTGTTTGTGGCATTCGTCAGTTCGCTCAGTCAGCGGCAGCTGCTTGCAGGAGTACTTCTCCTGCATGACCACGCCAGTCGAAATATAGTAGTCAGTGTTGTATGACTTTATTTATGTTTTTCTGCTTTGATATTGAGTTATATATATATATATATATATATATATATATATATATATATATATATAAAGTAAAGTGAAATACCCTTTCAAGTGAAGACTATTATCTTAAATATTCAGGAAATAATATTTTTGTGTTTTGTACATAAATGCTAGAAATATATGTGTATACACATGGTTCTTGACTAAATGGTGGTTTAGAATAACAGTGACAAAACGGGTTCTGCCATTTTCGAAATTATTCTTATATTGTAGTAAAACATTTGCAAACACAGGTTTTTTTCCTTTTTTTTCTTTTTCTAACAAGGATATATGGATGAGTGAAATGAAACCACATTATTCTTAATGTAAATTGGAATATTATTTAGTGGTGGCTGGGTGGCAGAGCCACGCATTTAGAGCTCCAAACAATAAATTATGACCCAATATTGTGACACAGCCTGTAAGGCATCATCGCCTCAGTGATACATCGCTTCCATGTTCTTCCTTTTAATGAATACTTCAAAAGTCGGGTCACCAGCAATAGTACCGGCACCATGTTAAGGACTTCATAAATGCCTTTATTGAGATATAGAGTTCTAGATAAGCACCTGATCTTTACCACTTAAGAAAATATTTTATTTATAGTATTCATTTTATTATATTACTCTATTATTTGTTTCTATGTTATATAAAGTAATTTAATTGTTATATTATTTTAAATGACTGCTATTAATTAATTAATATTTGCTAAAATGAAAATTTAAATTTAAAACTACATTAAATTGTTAATTAAATATTGATTTCAGTAGTATTAATTTATTTTAAATATACACTTAAATTAATTAACTTGAAATACGAAAATTGATACACGGTAGTATAGGGATAACATTTAATATTGAATGCTAAGTAGTTATTTGTTTTCATTCCACTCTCGTCGTTGATAGGGGTGGTTAAGTTACTGTTTTTGTCTGTTGAATTATACAAGTTTATATATATATATAGATTTCGTTGAACAGCTGACCGTATTTCGCTGATGTCATTTTCTTCACTAGTTTTTCAAGGTTTCTGAATACCTTCTTCTTTCCTTCATCCAAACGTTGGAGAATGTTATTTAAGTTGGAACCGACATGTTTCGACTGGCTTCCAGTCATCTTCAGGGTGATTAATTAAACAAAGAAGAAAATTATTAGTCTTTGGAGTTGGTATTAAGACACATTATACAGTATAAGTTTAAAGTAGCTGCTCTTGGGCCTGGTTCTCGAGAGAGCTACTGACTGAAGTGGGGTGGATGGTGGGGTGGGGGTACTGACAGTTAACGGTTTTTTCAACAGTAGTTGTCACAACTACATCACTGTCGAGAAGACTTACCATGCACCTTTCTATAGGCGGTCCCAAGAAACATTCAGAGGACAAGCATAATACCAAAATAACTGGAGACCTACTCGTGAGTGGAACTAAAATAATTAGAAAAGAAAACAACTTCAATCGGCTGCAAATCGCAGAAGCAATAATAATTAAACAGAATAAACCTACAATAAATATTCAGACGGGTAGTAGCGAAAGAGTGCTTAAACTATACGCGTCTGAGTGGATGAAAAAACAGTTAACTGTCAGTACCCCCACCCCACTTCAGTCAGTAGCTCTCTCGAGAACCAGGTCCAAGAGCAGCTACTTTAAACTTTTACTGTATAATGTGTCTTAATACCAACTCCAAAGACTAATAATTTTCTTCTTTGTTTAATTAATCACCCTGAAGATGACTGGAAGCCAGTAGAAACATGTCGGTTCCAACTTAATTAACATTCTCCAACGTTTGGATGAAGGAAAGAAGAAGGTATTCAGAAACCTTGAAAAACTAGTGAAGAAAATGACATCAGCGAAATACGGTCAGCTGTTCAACGAAATATGCTTAAAAGAAGGACTGCTTCCAAATTTTACAAAAATATATATATATATCCTTATCAGTCGTTATCAGTCTTTGGAGCGATTCATATCTATTCCTGACGACGAGGACATCGAAATATAGTAGTGAGTTCAGTGATTTCTTTTCTGTGTGATCTTTTGAAAATTCTGGTTTATATATTTATATATATATATTCTATTATATATATATATTCTATTATATATATATATTCTATTATATATATATATTCTATTATATATATAAACTAGAATTTTCAAAAGAACACACAGAAAAGAAATCACTGAACTCACTACTATATTTCGATGTCCTCGTCGTCAGGAATAGATATGAATCGCTCCAAAGGCTGATTACGACTGATAAGGATATATATATATATATATACGTATATACACACTTTTTTTCGTTGGAAATACGATCCAAAACGGACAAACATAGTTCAATATAAACAAAGAAACATAGAGAAATCAGAAGAACACACTTACAGTCTCTAATTTTCGGTTTGAACCGTCTTCTGGAGAGATAAGAGAGGGAAACCAAGCGCACTGGATCAGAGACGGTTGGAGACCGTTGGGTCTCCAACCGTCTCTGATCCAGTGCGCTTGGTTTCCCTCTCTTATCTCTCCTGAAGACGGTTCAAACCGAAAATTAGAGACTGTAAGTGTGTTCTTCTGATTTCTCTATGTTTCTTTGTTTATATTGAACTATATATATATATATATATAGAAACTTGTGATATTATATATATATATATATATAACAAAAGCCTGAAAACAATTCATGAATAGAAGAAAATATTATTTTTCAGAAAAATAATGAAGTATTTGCTTTGTTATTTGACTTGATTATTGTAAAAGGTTTATATGTGTGCATAGTTTCATTAGTCAGTAATAGGAATGGGAAGGAAATATGTACGTACTAACCCCTTTAACATAGGCTAACTAAGTGAATAAAAACTGCTGTGTTTTAAATACTATTTCGTCTGGTATTTAATATGCAAGCATACAATATGCCAGTTTATGTAAGATTAATAAAATTAAGCTTCCTAACTCGACATTGTATTGTTACGAGGGTTACAATACAAAAGTCGACAGCCGCAGTTTCTTAACGGACTTCCAAACAGTTCATATTAGACACCATCAGTCTCCCTACACTATGAGCATTGCATCAATGTCACCCATCTCCCCAGTCCTATATATTTTTCTTGTATTTGCACTATAGTCATTCAACAGTTTTTATTTAACTCAAATAACGAGGTATATTTTTAGCATAAATCATTATATCATATTATTTGTGTCTACTGGAATTCTGTAATAAACAAAAAGAATAAACCATATGATTACGTCCACTTAATAAATATATCAAATTTCTCAGACATTCACTTACTTAGTTTAATGAATTTAATTATATTTGATTCAAGTTACACTTTATCAAACAGTGCTTCAAAAGAAAAGGATAAATGTTGAAAATCAACGTCTAAACCCCAGTAAGAAGTTTAATAACGTGACTAAGATTTTTCTACAAAAGCAACTGTTCTCCGTCAGAGTTTCCCTCATACAAAGTGAGGCAGTATTTGTGTCAGAAAAATCACATTTGAATGAGACTACTAAAAACTACTCATTTTTATAGAAAGATCATAGTCTTTTTTTTGAATTTTTCACTTTGGATTAGATGTTATTTTTATTTCTCCTGCTTATTGTTAAATCTTATTAATTTATTTTTTGCTTTAAATAAGTAATTTAAAATGGTTAGAATTTGTATGTGTTGCATTTAACGCTATTCGAAAAGATGTTTTCTTCAACTCCAGAATACGGACTTAGTTTATATATACAACTTGTATATAAATATACAAGTTCTATTAAAACCATACCTACTTCTAGTTTTATATCCTAGTAATTGGTATTAATTAATTAATTGGTATTGGTTTTAATAAGGTATAAAAGTAGAAATAGGCATCGAGTTTAATAGAACTTGTATCAATGAAGGCCTGCTTTCCAAATATACATGTTTGTATATACAAACTATTGCATACAAATATACAAGTTTATATAAGCAACTGCTTGTACAAAATCATCTAAGTCGTATTTTTTTCATTTGGAAACACTTGTCAGTCCCTTATTCAAATTTCATTCAGGCTAATTAATTAAATATGACTAAATCATTTATTGACTTTTTAATAGTAAAATATAAAATATTTCAATTCGTGTTCTCTTAGGTCACAGTGTCCAACGAAATAATATCCTTCTGAGTAGTAACACACAAAATGAAACTGCATTCTATTCTACTGGCCCAATCAGTTATGACATTCATCACATTTATTATTACGGGATGGTAATTATGCAAACAAACCGGTTAATTTGATAAGTTTTCAAAAAAAAAAATCATATTTACGCGATTAAGTGATGATATTACTAAACTACCTTTTATGATATATAATCACTAATTTATTACTTTTACTGTATATATATATTATATAAACTAGAATTTTCAAAAGAACACACAGAAAAGAAATCACTGAATTCACTACTATATTTCGATGTCTTCGTCGTCAGGAATAGATGTGAATCGCTCAAAAGTCGTTCTCAGCCTTTGGAGCGATACACATCTATTCCTGACGACGAGGGCATCGAAATATAGTAGTGAATTCAGTAATTTCTTTTCTGTGTGTTCTTTTGAAAATTCTAGTTTATTCAGTTTGAAGAATCGTTTCATCTAATTGTTTATATATATATATATATATATATGTATATAAGAAGTAGTGAGCGTGAATAGAAGAGTAAAGAGCTTGAGTTACAAAACAAAATTGACGATTGCTCAAAGTTTAATAGTAATTTTATTTCATTTTAGAAAATAAAACAAGAATAAAGGAAGATAAATTGAACCAGGTTATATATTCTTGTTGAAGCAATCAAGAGCAGTTGCCTTTTGTGAGATTTAACTATCTCAAAAAACTAATACATTTGACGACGAAAACATTTTGTCTGTATAAGTAAGAATAGATTGCATGGGTTGGTGAATGATAATTCATAAAACTTCCTGCCGCAAGCAGACGTCTTCTTTACATCCATTTCTAGAAGTCAATTGGGAAAACTTTCATACGAAATGACCTAGAAGATCTTTGGGGTGAGAGACATTAAAATAAATTGTTTAATGTCAATACAGCTTCTCTATACTAACTCAAATAAGTTATATTTTATCCAAATGAGTTACCAAATTTTCTAAAAAAAAGCATTTATTGAAACTAAAAAATATAGAAAAAATATTTATATTAAATTTCTTAAGTTCTATTATTTCTAGATTCAAATATTCACAGCAAGAATTAACTATATGAAACCAAGAAATTAATAACATGGAAGCTTAAGATATATCTATTTAATTAAATTTTTTGCCAAGCACTTCAACAGACAAAATTGTTACATTCGTAAACAAAGTATGACAGTACTAGAAAATTTTAAAATTTTCTAAAATTACTATTTGATTACCATTCTATAATTTCATTAATGAATCTGTCAACATTTACTATCCTCAGGATTTTTTGACAAACTACATTAAACTAAGAATAATGTTCCTACATAATTATACTACAAACTACGTTACTTGGTTAATTTTTTTTGGGGGGATTGTGGTTGTGAACATACTCGCTGAATTTAAGCTTTTGTTATATGTGATTAATACAAGATGGTGTTCCGGGTTTATTCAAAACATATTGGCTTTTATGATGCTGTCTAACTTCCTGCCATCTATCCTTGCAAAATTTGGAATATTGCAAGGTAGATCTGGGTGCTTGGATGTTCCTTTTTTTCGTTAGATCTGGCTAGTTATTGTTGACTTTACTGGGTTTATGGATGCATGTTTGTAACATTTATGAAATTGTTTATAACCAATATTAAATAGAAAATGCTCTATTCTTTCCAAAAAATTAAAATGTTATTTAGAAGTGTTTCTAAGAAGCAATCAGATAGAATAACTTTAAAATATTCTAAAGCCTTCAGGACTAAGTAATTAATGAGCAGTGAAATCCTGCATTACCTTCACTAAATGAGTAACTGCAACCTTTCTCGTTAGAGGAGTGGCATTGTTATGATTGCTTTTTCTTAAAAATATTAGTTATCAATACTTTAAATGTGATATAAATTGAAATATACCCAAAAATAGCACCTTTTAAGTATAGGAAAAAATATTTTTTTGATGAAATTAGATTAAAAAGGGAGTTTTATCACATTTTATGATTGCAAATAATGATTGTTATAATTTTTTGTGAATAATATACTATAAAAATATATTAAAACATTTCTGAATACCGCAAAAATCTAATAACCGAAAACTCAAGTTCAAATAACCGATAACCTGTTATTGTTGTTGCACTTGTTTACAATTACAAGCATTTTCAAACAGATTTTATCAAAAAGAATAACTATTTATGTTAATCAAAAAAATTGAAAAATAGTTTCATGGACTTATATGATTGATCTGAAAAATTGATTCTAAAATCTATAGAAAGAAACTGAAAGGTTTATTTTGCTGTTTTTCAGAGTGTGATAGATGGTTGATTAAGAAATATATGTGATCAATTAATTTATTATACATCTATTTATTTTTATTCATATTGGACTCGATTGTGATATCTAGCAATATTTAGAGATAAAATATTTGGAAATTACAAAAAAGGTTCAAGGCAGCAATGTTTAGGAATTACGAACAATATCATGATGAGTTTGCTGTAAGTATACAAATGACTACCATTCTTTTTTAAAATATCTCAACATGAAAATGTTTTCCTGAACGATAAACCTTTTTCGAATATGTCGGTATGACTTCTTGTTGAACAAGAATATCCGTTTATACCAATAACTAATTAGTTATTATTTATTACTTAACTAACTAGTATTATCTGATTACTTAAATAACAATAATAATGAAAGTAATGTTATAGATGTTTTCAACGGCATTGCAAAGTGCGATAAAATATGTAAACGTTTCAGGCGTTTTTTCGCTTCAGATGTCAGAACTGTCAATTACAGTTGTCAATCTCAAACCTCTGCCTTCCCACACTTATCATTGTCTTGAAGGAGCTAAATATTTCAGACAATAACTGAATTTCAATACACTATGGTTAATACAAAAGTCTATTATTGTGTTGTATTAATAATAATTACATTTAATTAATATCTATAACTATAACAAGATTTTGACTATAACACGTGATAGAAAAATCAGTGTCTAAACGGTTTTCTAAATACTATAAAATAGTGATTGCTTAGAAATATGTTTTTCGGGAGTTGGTGGTGGACAGTCTCTTGCTTGCACTTATACGTGGCCAATGAAACGTAATCCCCAAAACAAAAGGGATCACTGAAGAAAAATATGATACTTCATCGAACAAATTATATCTATGGAATACTAATACTAAAAACATTATACTGTGTGTCAAAGTGATATATTAATTACAGTAACTTTAACATTACTTATTATCATGAGGTACTTTTTTTTGTTGAACATTTAAATATAACTCATTTAATTATACGTCTTTAGGCCTTATAAAATAAGCATGATAAACCTCAGGAAAATTGTCAAATTGTATAGCCATACTTAATTTATCAAAGTTTACAGAATTAGAATACATTCAGTTAATTTGCAACATACACCTATTTACTAATAACTCCGTATTTTGTAGAAACATGCCTCTTAATAAGTTTGTGAACACTTTTAAATTCTTTTATTGGTATATAAAAACACTATATCATAAACTTAGAAAGGCCGACGCGTTTAATTTTTTTTAGAAGTTATAATCAATACATAAATGATTTTCAAATCAATTCGACCTTTATTTACTAACAAAATAGAATCAACAAGAAGGATTAAAGTTAATTTTCCAAATGCTGCGTGTTATGTGGTTTAGGGAGTTTTTTTGCTACTACCTGGGCAGGCCCAATTAGATTTATCTTGTTCAAAAACCATTTTAATATTTTACCGCGACGATCTAGTTCTACATTATTAATTTTAAACCCTTATCGTGAAATCCGGATTAATTAATAAGTTTTTGAAAGATTATAAGTATATATTAAGTATATATATATATATATATATATATATATATATATATATATATAAAACAGATTCAATAATATATCGACAGTTTGATAGAATAGGTGTGTTCTCTAATCGGGGTTCGGTCAATTTTCCAGGATAAAAAATTGACCGAACCCCGATTCGAGAACACACCTATATATATATTGATAAAAGTATCGACTCTGGAATAAAAAAATATCAAATAGAATGATTCAAATTAAACTTATTAGTTTAATTTTAACCTGAAGAACTGACCGAGTCCTGATAAACTTTAGTTTTGTATATATATTTATATATATACAAAATAAAAAATCGTAAAATAATTAAGCAAGCAAAAAAAATTTGCAGAATATTTTAACACAAACTCACTTGAATACTTTAATAACCATCACCGTTACAAAAGTAAGCCAATAGGAATGCTAGGAGATTACTGACTTGCAGGTGAATCGACTTACTTCTACTTCTGATGGCGATAGGTGCCAAAATTTTGATAAATGACGGTTTATTCTCCTATCAATTTGGTTTACTTTTTTTATACAAGTGCCGATATATATATATATATATATATATATATACTCATATTTTATTTCTAAATTAATATATAGTTGCATAATACTAGAGAAAAATATATAATCAGTTAACACTACTATAGGTAGTGATAGATGTGAGTTGCTCCGAAGCGAGTTCACGACGTGAACCTCTCTTGGAAGCAACTCACATCTATCTTCCTGATGGTGAGGCCATCAAAAATAGTAGTGAGTTTCTGTGTGTCTTTTTAGTGAATAATTCCATTGTAAATAAAAAAAAAATATTAAATTAGAAACACACCCTTACAGTCTCTAAATTTCAGTTTGAACCGTCATCAGTAGAAACCGTCACTCTTCTAATGACGGTTCAAACAAAAAACTAGAGATGGTAAGAGTGTGCTTTTAATATATCTATGTTTTTTATATCCATTGAACATTATTTTTCCATTTGGAATCGTATTTTAATCAAAAAAGTACATATATATATATATATATATATATATAAGAATATATACATGACGGGGAAAAATTGCAGCATTATAATCGACGTAGCTATGCTCAATGAGTTTCTCGTTGATGGTGAACTACATTTAATGAAAAATAAAATTAGGTTTGCGTAGGCGTTTACAAAAATTAAATGTTCAGTCGTATTAAAATAATGGTAGCATACCTTGTTGGAAGTCATGCTGTGGGAAGATTGCTAGGGTGGCAGTGAAGATGACTCTTATATATGTATTTATATGAGGAGAAAGGGATGAGGCTGGAGGGGTGAAGTGATGCAAGGCTGGTCGTGGGACACGAAGACACCTGCACCCCACTCCGCAAACATCTCGCCTACCACTCATCTAACTAGTTACTCACTTAGGCCAGTCCTTTATCTCTCTTCCTCCCTATTTACTCATATCTCTTATAACCAAGTACTCAACTAATTGTTAATCCATAATTATTAAGATTTATTCTACTATATGGCATTTCTTAATCCTCCCTAATTCGCTAACTCATTCAGTTACGTTCCATGTACTGCTAATAATATACATATATATATATACAAAACACGACATAGAAAAAATATAAAATCCACACTTACTAAATTCAACAATTCAAACTGTTGTTTGTCCTTTCTTCTAGTCTTCTCCTGATGACGAACAACAGCTGGAAATATTGAATTTGTTAAGTGTCCATTTTATCTGTTTTGTGTGTCGTGTTTCGTGCTTTAAAAATGAAACCAGTAATGTCAGATCAATTACGAGTAGTTTGGTCTAATTGGTGGACTGATCAAATGTTGTACTGATCAACTCTTCAGTGTAACATGATGACTTCTCACAATGACAAGTTAACTCTTCGAATGATTTTAGGCTCATTTTTTTATAATTTTTGATATATTATATATATATATATATATATATATATATATATCATTCCAAATTAGATAGCAGAAATTAAACTAACATATTATTATTATAATATATATAATTTGAAAAAAAGGCAGTCCAATTGAACTGTAAGCATTTTTAGCAAAAAAAAAATCAACACACAAAATTACAGAGAGCTACCTCAGAGATCTAGAAATTTCAGAGATGTAGAAATATCATATACCTTTATTGACTTCAGCTAAATGAAGCATTCAGCTTGAATAGCTGACAACTTTCAGCTTGAATAGTTTAACAATCATTAGTCTTTTGATAAAATACTTATCTTCCATTGACTAATCTGAACCAATCATCTTAAACTTATTAAGTGCAAAATGAAATAAAATCTGGAATAATAATTATTTTTGAGAAAATCATTTTTTTCTTTACCGTCATATGTGTTGGGTTAATTTATAAGATTAAGTTGTATGGTTTTCAATAGAGTAAACTAACAGTGTTTTAACTTCAGCACAATGAAAAAATGTAATATATATACAAATATATTAAATGTATTTAATATAGAAAATGTAATATATAAAATATATACATATAATATATATTAATACCACTGAGGGTCTGATTTTGAACCTACAAAATATTACGAATTCCGATTGCATAATACATCTATTCTGCCAAACGGTTGATATACTGTTGATTTTTGTGTAATATATATACAAATATATACATATATATATATGTATAATTAAAATAAGTAATGGCGGTCGAAATATTGAAAAGTGAGTCTTTGTTGTGTGTTCAGTTTATGTGTCACTGCTTATTTTAATTGTTATCTGTTATGCCGGACCGTTTTTCGTTTATCATGGTATATATATATATAATACAATATATATAATATATAATATATATAATACATATATATAAATCAAATATATGTATTTATAATATACAAATATATATATTATTTATATTAAACTAATATATTTAAATATATGTAATATATTTAAATAAAATACATAATAATTATTTTTTTTAAAAAATAGATCTATATTCTTATAAAAAATTTTAAAAGTATATAGTACTTTTGTAAATTATATATATATATATATATATATATATATATATATATATATTGTGTATAATGTCATATACTATAATATCATATCATAATAATCATAATATATATATATATATATTATAATAATAATCATAATATCATATACGTATAATTCATTATACACCTATTCTATCCAACGGTTGACATATTATTGAATTTGTTAAATATATATATATGTATATAAAAGAACTTGAATCCAGAGGAGAAGAAAGAACATGTATGTCCTTTCATACATTAAAAGAACAGAAATTAGTCTTTTCATAAAATACTTATCTTCCATGGACTAATTTGACCAATCATTCTAAACTTATTAAGTGCAAAATGAAATAGAATCAGGAATAATAATAATCTTTGGCGAAAAATCTTTTTTTCTTTACCGTCATTTAAGTTCGCAAATATATAAAAAAAGATATAAATTTTGCATTTGTACTGTTTCTTATTTAGATATTCATGGATGAGAATTGCAGGATTTCTTACCGAACTATAATTAATTAGTTTTAGGTTTAATAAATGGTCATTAGATTACACTTTACTGACTACTTTAAAAATTATAAATCGTATGTTATTTATTAGCATAAAACTGTAACTATGATATATTAATATATTATTACTGTTACAGATTATTCATTTTTAAGTCCCTATGTAAAACAAACATACATTGATGTACATTCTGTATATTATGGTGATTACGTTAGTTTTCATTTTATAGTTATGTTCTTACAAATTCTGTTTCGTCTAAAATTTAGTGCAAATACTCAATACAGGAATAAGTCTCCTGAATTACAAAACAATGAAATTAATTATTATTTACTGTTTTCAGTAGGAAGCTAAATGGGATACTGTTAATAACCTATGACAAAGGACAAAACTGAATAAAAAAAATGCATTGAATATTGCAAGTTAAGTGATACAATTACTCAGGTTTGTTCTGAACAAATGTAAATAAATTAATCAGGTTGCGTGTGAATTTCTATCTGAAAGGTATATTTTCCTTTTACTAGATTAACTCTAAATAAAATTAATAATAATCACTACTGTGATTATATAGTCACTATTATATAGATATATATAATAATCACTACTACAACGTTTATTTAAAAATGATAAACAACGATAAAATTTTAAACAAACGATAGCAGTTAAGTAAAAGATTAAATATAATACAGCAATTTGAATTTAGTGGTTTCAATAGCTGAGGAAATTAACTCTTCATGCTTCCCTTTGAGGGTTTCAAAGTGTATTAACTTTTTGTTCATCTCTGAGGTAGAATAAAACATTTATTTCTATAAATGGTAGTTCAGACGATATTCTTTTATTGACAGAGCAGTCATTTTAATTTGGGTTGGAGTTCTGAATTAGTGTTATTTCTAAGTAGGTATGAGAGTATCATGATGAATGCTAAAATACTGGTATTTTGTTTGCCAGTTTGTGGAACATTTTTAATACAATATATTTTTTTTAATATAAATACATTATACTTCAACAATGATTGTGGTCAAGTCGAGGCTCAGAAGAGTGGACTCCTGGTTAAGGAATTGACTAGACTGAATGAGAGAAAGGGGTATGGGGATAATATTGGTGATAAAAAAAATATAAACAACGGTGGAATTACACTACCAACTAAGAACATGCAAGGTTGATGATTACAGAATCTTCCATGAAAACGACAAAATATATATTAAGGGTAAATAAAAACAAAATCAATATAATGGTGGGTTATGTAAGAATACAATATTATTTTAAAAAACGTCTACTTAGATTGAAGATTATTACAGAAGAACCACTCTGTAGAAAATGCAACATTATTGAGGAAACAGCACATCATTTGTGATTTGAATGTTAATGATTTTCTACAAAATTGCATATATTGAATAACTCAAGTATACACGTTTTTTTTATTTCCACCACCACCTTGGCTTAAAACAGGATTTCAAGTTCAGGATTATGACTTGAAATTGACAAAATGCGCACATGTCTTAAGAGACTCAGGATTCATCCGACAGGGAGTAGTAGAAAAAAATGGAAGATGTAATATTCCCTCGTGAAATCAACATCGGATGGCTTAATGTGTCAGTTTGTTTATAAAAAGCTAACCTGTGGTCACCCTACCATCAAGGCAATTCAGTGCTCTAGAAGAAGACTGATGTTGAACCATACTCATTTAAAAAGAATAACTTCACCAAAAATATTTAAATGCAAGTTTAAATGAAATATATGTGTTTTTTAAATAAAACAAGAAACATTTTGTACTAAAACCTACTCTGCGATAGCCAGAAGATACCGTGGACTGTAAGAACAGGAAAATGATTGACGCAAGTATATCAGAGGTTATTGGTGAATTGACAAGAAAGAAAAACAATTCTGAAAAATAAAAAACGTGTGTATTTGAGTTATTCAAGATATGTAATTTTATAAAAATTATTAACATTTTAAACGAATGGAAATTAGCATCAAATATTGCAAGGAAGTTGTAATGAAGTTCATTTCCTCCTCAATTATTTTTAAAAATATTAACTTAGAAGAATGTTCCACGTCTATTGGAGGATTGCCAATCATTTATTGCCCTCATCAACGATTACCTGAATAGTGTTACAATATTATTAGTGGCACCCATGACTATATTATTTTCATTTTGTTTGTTAGGGAGTCACAGTGGCTAGGGTAGCCTAGTGGCTTACTTGCTTGACACTGAATTTGTAGATCCGGGGTTCAATACTCACGTGGGATTTATTCACGCGCGAAGTGAAAAACTCTTGAGTACGTCGTCCCTCGGAAAGTATGTCATCGGTCCGATGCCTCTAAGATTTCAGGACCCATTGACTCTCTAAATTTACTTGAGCTAGACAAAATTTAGGACTTCTAATGTAGAATGTCCATTGTGTTGTATCAAAAAGGCCTATGTCTATTCTTACGTAGAACTGCCGCTGCAATCTAACCAGAATAGCTAGGTCTTTGTCATATAGCTTATTTAAAAGCAGTAATTCTAGGGGAACATTGCCTCTAGACAACCACCTAGTTTTTCTAGTAGAAAATCTAGCCCCGAGACCAAACAAAATATTCAAAATTAATTTTTAATAAATTTGTATTTTTATAATACAAGTAAAGCTGGAACTTTATATTGTGGAACATATAAAGCATTTTTGCTTCCAATTTTTAAAAATATTCACCTTCCTAAGTAGATTTTAGTATCGTTTTACTGTACTGTTTATTCATATGCTGTTTTGTTATATCATTGAAATCGATTCATCTTTTTTTTTGCCATCTACGGGATGTGTTTTACTCGCTATATCCATCTATCTTTATACCTAATCTAGATTTATAGTGGTAGTATTTTCTTATTACCTCTGTTTTACTCATTACTGGACCTGCCTCCTTTTTCACACCCTTTGAGATCATAAATGTTTTAAAAATAAGTCATCCTATTAATGGTTAATCATTTCTATATTTTGGTTTTACAACAACTTTATGTTTAAATTATCCCTTTCCCAGTTTTTTTTCCTGTAGAGTACTACAATTTTTCTATGTCAATCTGTAAAGAGTGATTGGAAAATAAGATTTAATTCTTTATATTTGCAGAATGAAGGTAGTGATTTAACGACAGTACTTATTGAATTCAATATTTCAAATTAATTGTGTTTTTATTTCAGCAATATTTTTTTTTCAAAGAAATGGTGTATAATTATTTCAATATAAGAGTTTTGTATTATATTTTTAGATAAAAAATCGTTTCAATCAAATAAATTTCCAGAATCATAATTCAAAATCTTCACAGTAATTTTTGATTGATAAAGGCGTAGAATACTCTAAATAGTATTTTACTTAGCTTATTTTATACCAGTAAACCGATTAGAATATTTAAACATATATTTTTTTTAATTGTATATATTAATTTTTAAATAATAAACTTATATACCGTTATTTAGGAAATTTAACATTAATAAACAACATCATTAGTTAACAGCCTTGTTATTATTAACATTTTTATAATATTAATGTATATATTTATTCAGAGGTATATAACATGAGTTTCTCTTCATACCCATCCATCTCACTTGATCATTGCCTATTTTACGCACAGCTTATGTTATTCAATCAAGTCCAATATGTTTGAATTTATTTATTTTGTTTTCACTAAGCAGCATACGGTTTGTAATATGATGAAATGCTTTCCATCTAAGCTGATTCTGATTGTCTTTATTTTGACGACTTATTTTTTTTCGACTTTTTAATTATTACCCTTTTATTTAATTTATTTTTTAATTTTTTTTCTCCTTCTTTCATTTTTCCATGGCATCATATTTGAAAGTTAGGCCGTAGCTCAGTCATCATTTTCATGTGTTTTTTTAAATTCATTCTACTTATATTAACTTTTTTTTAAAAAATATGTAAGTAAAAAATAATAATAAATAATTAAACACTAAAGCATTTTTTTCAAATAAATTTTAATTCAAATATTTTTAACAAACAAACTAAGTATATTATTTAGCAATATTGCTATATACTAATCATTGAATGTTTTCTATAGTTTACTAAATTAGAAATTATTATATAGAGATTGTGGCATATAAGATTGAAGGGAAGGAACTATCTATTGACAAAGCATACTGACATGTGTCAAGATTATTAAGGGAATTGACTATTCAATTTTAGTGAACATTGATTTAGTTGAGTATATCTCTACGCTATTGTCACCTCAGACAAAGAGAAGAGAGGTCAGGGAAAGAGAGAAGATAACCATCAATGTTGGGATTAGAATAAATTTTTATTATTTACTAAAAATATCTATTAATTATTTCTTTTCTTATCGTTTATATATATGCATTTCAAAAATTATACGGATTTATTTACATTTTGAAATGCCAAAATATGCAAATGCATTTTTAGTAAAATAACATCATAAAAATAGAGAACATTTATAACATGACATTTATTACCATCTGATCATTTAAAAACAACAAATATGACAACCCACATTTATATTACAATTCTTGCCGTTATTAGGAGTAAAATTATTTTACTAAGGCATTAAGTCAGGCAGTCAAAGAATGATATGTCTATCCCACCAGTCAGTGCTGCTGCGATGCGAGAAATTACAAAAGAATAATATGGAAGAAAAGGAACAATAAACACCAACCAAGCTAACAAAATAAAGTAATATTGATAGAGTTACATGTTATATGACCCTCCAAGCCCTATTTAGAAGTTTATTTTTTATGATTTCTGTATGTGTGTGTGTGTGTGTGTGTGTTGTGTGTGTGTGTGTGTGTGTGTGTGTGTGTGGGGTGTGTGTGTGTGTGTGTGTGTGTGTGTGTGTGTGTGTGTGTATGTGTGTGGTGTGTTGGTAGGTGGATATATATCCAAAAGGTTATTACCATGATACTGTCCACGATATTTGATGGATCAAATTCATGTTTTACAAAAAATCGGCCTACAGCTTAGAAGAAGACTATTGTTTGGGGGCTTTTGCATATTGGGAAAGTAACCTTTTTGGCTAAATGTTTTTCCAACACATTTTTTTCTGAACTACTAATTTTAGACTTTTGAACATTTAGAATTATTATTTAAGTGACAGATGAAATTTGAAAAAAAATCGTCAGATATAGAACAACTGAAACTTATTTATTTTGACTTATGATTAATAATCCGGAAGAGGGAAACAGATTCAATAGACTTTGGAAAAATCTTGAGTTAAGAAGGATGAATGGGATGATTTCTTACCTACTGATGATAACTTAACGGCAACAGTGACTAATCGAGAGAAGTAGTCAAACGGATGTAGATTTGACCATGGAATGAAAGATAAAGAAACTTCCACATTTGAATTCTGGGTCATTCAAGAGTTTTTCCTTTCCCCTTGTTTTCATTAACCTCACGAATAAAATTCTTAACCCAGGCCGAGATGAAATGTGAAACCTTGGATTATGTTTCTATTACATATCCAAGCCACCATCTTACGTTTGAGGCAAAAAGTTGGAAATTCTGTATTATGAGAGCATTATGGAAATCAGTAAAGAAGGAAAAATAAAAATAAATGAAGGTATTCAAGAAGATTTTCAAAGAGAAACCCAACTCCCTAGAATCCGTTTAGATTTAATCTGTCGAAGAAAAAAACATAATAATGCTTCAAAAATCCTTAAATAAATCATAACCATCGCTAATGAAGGGTTGATAAAGCAGCAATTGTTTTAATAAGTACAGAAGAATATGCAAATATTCAAAATAACAAAACTCAGGGAAAATTCGAGAACTACTGTTGATGTACTGAACAATGCTTCACTATCAGGAGAAAATCAGAAACAATCAGAACTGCAATATACTTATAATTTAATCAACAAATTAAATTGAAAAGTGAGCACAAATTGTAAAAAGTGAGCACAATTAAATGTACAAGGCCGAATGAGCCGATAAAAACAAAAATCGAATAAATATTATATTAATGAGCACTGCAAATTTTAAAGACTATCATACTCCTAAAATGGAAATTTATTTTCTCATAGCAGATTTACTCCATTATTGGTACTGCATTTTTACACTAGATGTTTTTAGACGTTTTTTATTTACTTTGAAAATGCAGGTTTGACAAATGAAAATTGACAAATTTTAAACAAAAGAATTATGTTTTAAATAGGGATTAAACATCTATAAGGACAGGTCTTGAAAACAAAAACGGAATATATTTCTGTATTTACGTCAGTCTTCATTATTTATTGTGGAAATGTCAGTATTTGGGTAATGTAATTAAAAGTCGAAACACTACTAATCAACTCATTGTATGATTTATAACTCTGAACATTAGTCTAACTTACCCATGTTAAATAAGCATAGTTCAAAAGAAAGTAAATATTATTGTATAATTAAAACAAATCCTAAAACTTCACTACTACCCTCTACTACTTTAGACTCTCTCAATGTTACTATAATGTTGAAAGTTTGGCATACAGTTGAGAGATTACTATATAAAAGATTTATTATTATGTTGCCATGCTCTAAAACCATTAGCAAACTCTGTGGTATTGACAATCTATTGATTATTGACAATCTCAAAGATAATGGAAATAATTGCTTCAATCATTTTAATATTGCTGTATCTAGAATGAGAGGTACAACTTAATGGTTTCATTGCGCTAGATGGTAAATACAGGTTGAATTTAATTGCTATTTATACTTCAATTCCTCTTCCAATATATAATGCACATAAATTGTCTACTATATGATGTTTGTGTCAATATTGGATGTGAAGTTAATAGTATGTTCAATCAAAGGAAAATATTCAAATTATTTGTTGATTCTATATGAAGAACGATTATTTACTTTTCCGTTGTTATGAAACTACAGAAATGCATTAAAGTGCACGGTTTGAAACTTGCAGTTTGCAAAACCTGAAAACTATGAATGAAAGTAATGAATATTTTCAGAAATACTATACATTATTACAGCAAAAAACATAATTTGATATAATGTAAATTACTAATTGTTTCCAAAGAAACAATTAGCTAATCTACACTATAAGGTATTTTTTTTTGGTTTACTATCAAAATCGTTTTTCAAACATTGAGCCCATAAGTGTGTTAACACACTTTTAAATGACCCAACTAGGCAGATCTGAGTTGGACAGATCTGCAAAGCTCTTGAGAGTTAAAAAATGTGCCTTTGCAAGACCTTTTCTGAGCCCTCCTTCAAAATTTAAGTAAATATATTCTTAGTTAAGATTATAATTAATTTTATATATATGTTTATTGTGAGTGTGTGTGTGTGTGTATGGTTTAAAAAGTATACTTGCCTTATATCCAACTTAACAATCCTACATAGTTAAGAAAAAGAAAAACCCACCAATTAAATGGGGATTATTTTATTATTTGAGGGTGACTATAGCACAGCGTCTTAAAAAAAAACTATTCTACTTCCCCTCTTCTGTACTAAAGTACCCCAGCAGTTAGCTTCAACGCCTCCAAGAAGCTCAGCAATTTTGCTGGTTCCAGCGGTAAAAGTTTTTCTATGGTTTGTTGAGTGTCCCGAAACACCTGCCTCTCTGCAGCAAAGTTACCTTACAAGTTATCAGCAGGTGCAACGGTGTTTCTTCCTCTTTGCAGAATCTGCACAAACCATCATTGATAATGTCTATTCAGGCTCCCTATGTTTTGGAAGAATGTAACTTCCTTTCTCCTTCATCGGGATGGTCTTCTTCGGGCCCTCAGGTACACTTGTGGGAGGTTCTCACAATTTAGCGCTTTTGGACCCTCTGCGCTTCCGGAGGATGGTTTCCAGACTTCCTTCTTCTTACAGGGGAAAATCCCTTATTACAGATTTTTTTTAAAGATGTAAGTAGGTTCCGGTTGGATTAAGCTATAGGCATGAAGAAGATAAGATTAACAAAAGTAATTCCCTTGCTAAGATGTTAGGGTTAAGTCACTGAGGACCGAGATTCAAAAGCTGCACCCGTAATATGTCCTTAGGGAAAGATTGGAATTAAATTCGACAAACAGTGCCTTCTATTATAATTTACTTGATAAAATTTCCATTATATCAGTCTGCTTTTTCACTCCCACAACTTGCAGACTATTTCCCTGTAAAAAAAAAGCCAAAAAAAAGAACTAACCTACAGGAAAATACAAACCATTTATTTTTAATTACAACAACTTGAAAAGAAGTACAATTTGACGAAGTTGGATTAAAAAATGGCAAACTGGCATGGAAACATTGGAGCATAAGGAATAATGTTTGTGACAGGGCACTGGAGTTTCTTTTCTTTTTCAACTCAACAATAAAGAAACTTTTTACATAATTGCAAATTTCAATTTCAAACTTTGATATTCTTGAACTTCCTTGACTCTTAGAGACCCTGGTGTGGCACACCAGACACCCCCTCTTGTGGTGCTTGCACATCTGCGCTGCGCAAGACACTAACTTTTCATCTTGCTGCTTTCCAGGCAATAAAGTTTGCCTAGATGTCGCAAATAAGTCGGGTCAAAAATAAGCTACATTACTGTACCTCAGTGTTCTAGTAACTCCAAAGATTGTCCTCTTTCCAACCTCCACCCCCCCCCCCTCCCACCCACAACTCATAACTAATGATGTTTATTGTTTACATATCTAATTCTCAGGAAATTTTAATGACTGTAGAAATGTTAAAGAATATATTCCCATTTGTTCAAAGTGTGTTCATGCACCCTTTGAAACTAGAACACCCATTCATTTTGAGAAAGCGATTAAAAATTGAGGTGAGGAAAATTAATTTTCTATACAGAAAAAAAACTTCAAAGAAAACCATTACAGCTAACGAAAAGTATCGCTATCACATGGTAAAAGTGAAATATTGATATTTCAGGATGGGTAATTCAACAAGAAAGAACTAACTTCTCAATTCACAATAGGTACAATAATGCAATTATTTTTGTTCCAATTTTATTCAACAAATACACGTAATTCACATCTCATCTACTTATAAAGAGCTAATTTTATACTTAATTTCGTGATGAAACGAGTTTTGTGTTCACAAGTTTCCAAGTTTTCAAATCACTAATTTCCAAGATCAAAATGTATATATTTTCATACAAAACTGATCTGTTCTCTTTAATTAAGATATGCAGAAAATTGTTTGATTAATGCTTTAATCAATGTCTTAACAACTGCAATCATAATTTTTGAGATATAAAAAATCTATCAATTTAAATAATTGAATATGGTGTCAGTTTTTTCAACAGTGTAGGTCTTACAATGTCATGGAAAACAATTGTTTTTTTTCTGAGGTAAAATGTTTACAGCATTACAGAACTAAACATTTATCAATTATATTGTTCAGTAAATATTTCACACTGAAATAAAACACTGAAATTTTAATTGGAATAAAAAATCGATTATGAGACATAAATTTACAATTTTGATTTATTAAACTATTGATTGTCTGATGAAAAATAAAAATCAATATACCAAAGAAACTTGTCAATGGATACAAAGTAACACAACATTTTCTTGGATATGTTCAACCAATATGTTCAACAATTTTCTGGAACACTCAACCATTATGAAGATGCCAATTGTTATTGCTCTCCGTATTGAAAAAAAAAACAAATGCTTAACAGTTTTTTTCAGAATAATAAAAGGCTGGTTAGAATGTTACTGAAATATAAATTTCAATAAACTTATGTCTTGTAATCAGTTAAAATTGTTAAGTTTTAAGGTCATTAGATTAAATATTTACGGTATAGATTGGATCCTAAGTATATGAAACGGTTTTAATTATTTTAAATGGCATGAAGAAAGTCAAAAATTATATCATCAAATCAACTAATATGACATATTAATTGAAACTATCTTTATTTACTTTGCATTAATGATGAAATCATAGCCCTATCACAAGGTACAAATATTATTGCTAACTACTAAGAAAAGAATTACAGTTATATAATAGTACAGCTAGGAACTAAAATATAGTGAAGGCAAAACCAAATTACAAATTGCTTAGTAAAATTTCTTATTCCTCAATTTGGCTTATTTCCCAAAGACAAAGTCGAAAGTCTTTCTTAACTTAAAGCAACTGAATTGCTTGAATAACAAACCAGTGAGTAAGCACCCCTTCCACTTGGGCAGCTTATCCACTGCAAACAACCGCTGCAATAGGATTTAATCGTGAAACCAGAATTAGATGTCTGTTTGCATCACAGTTTATTTATTCAAATTATACATAATGATAAAAAAAAATATCAACCATGGAATAGAATACAGTCAAAATTTATGAAAATTTTAGGGATATTTGAAAATAAAAATACTATTGTGAATTTCATTACTAAAATAAATTGAACGTTAAAAATACTCAAATGTTAGGATCCATTTATTAATTATTTGTTTTAATATCTACTGCCATATAAAAAGAAGGGAAATATCTTCTTTTTTTTTTCAATCAACCCAACCATTAACCAAGCAAAAAGAAATAGTGTAATAATGCATTGTGTTAAACAATAATTAATAAACAATAAAAAATAAATAATAAAAATTAAACTATAATTTTTAAAATTAGTAAAATCAGTAAGATTCCACCCAGTAGTGATTAAGTAATAAATTATAATAAATTCTTTATAGCCCAGTTGAACATATTTAAATAGTTTATCTATACGAAATAGTGTTTTTAGTTTAATCAATCACATCAAGTGTTACACCCCTCTTCCCATCTACCCACAAATTTAAATTCTAAATTTTTCAATTTCTATTTTGAGCTCTTTGGAAATATAGTTAATGAAATGGATTTTTCCTTATTGGAAAGTATAAATTAATTAGATCGCTGAATTACGCAAACAGTGACAAGAGTGAACAAGAACCATACTGATAGTCTTGGCTCGAAAAAGTAGCAGACAGAATATAAATATCAATGAACTAAAATAAAATTATCACTCCTTCGATACTCCTTAGTTAATAATATAACAACTGCATTGAAAACGTTTTCAAAATATAAGTACTACATATTTTGTCAGAAGACATTTTGAATTACGATTTTAAAGACATGAAAGTTCTATTATTAGAAGGATATACTCAATACCTTGTGTTTTATGCCCATATCTAGGTCTGTTTTGAAGCTCTTCAAGTATCATTTTGCAAACTGAAATTTATTTTGTGTTGTTTTCTATTTTATTACTTTATGTCATTCGATTATTTTCCTTTGTTTTAAATCGCCCGAGTCGATATTTAGATATCAGCTTGAGGAAGATAGTTAATTATTATATCATGCAAATGCTATTTTTATTCAAACATATTGACTTTTAATCTTTTTCTAATACCGTTTTCATCATTTATCTATTATCTGCCTATTAGTTATTTTTTACATGACCATGTATTTGTCAGAGATCTCAATAAGGTAGTGTACCGGGTAGTTGGTCAGAAGTTAATCATAGACTCCTATTATCATCAGACAGTAATCACAGATGTCATATAAAGGCGCATTACTCTACCGCAGAGTCGTTAAACTATCGAAAGTCTTACACTATTACGAATGTGAAAGAGGAATGTTAGGACAGAAGAAACCTAATTTACGATCAATGGATATTAGATACTCCACAACATCTTGGCAATAATGAGAAGTTAAAAAACAGTGGTTCTATTAGCAAACGTCGATAGAATAGATTACTCTTTCAAAACTTCATCCCAGATAACAACTGCTTGGAGGAATAATTCCTGCTCAAGAGTGGGGTCACCGACTTCGCACGTGCTGACCATGTAGGAAACTGAGCACGTGGCCATTGACTGCAAAGGTGCAACTGTAAATAATTAACTATGTGAGCGTTATGCCGGACTCGAATACAAAGTAGATCTGAAAGCAGAAACTTTGCTGTCTCTGAGTTTTTTTGAAAGTTAGCTCTGGGTTAGAAGTTAACACTATATGATACAGTAGTTACCAATAAAAAATCTAAGAATTTTTTGTTTACATCAATACTTTGCATCGAGAATTTCATTTTTATATATTCTAACAACATTAGTAAACAAGTTGACAGAATTAAACCTGTTAGAGAAGCTCTGGGTATTAATAAATACAAAAATTGATACTACTTTTATTATTTAAAAAATACCATATTACAAGTGCGTTAATTGTTTCCGGTGTGAATATTTTGATAAACAATGTGGAGAGACGAGGTTTTATTACAAGAACAGAATAACAATACAAAATTATAGAAGAACCGTTATGTTCTCTATATTTTTGCAGCAAACAAATGAAAAGCAAGAGAAAAACGCTGCATACAAGTCGGTAATCGTAGGTTGGGGAAGTCATTTGCCAAACAAAAAGATTAACATAATCACTTTTTTAAAGTCCAAAAATGTCTTTCATCTTATCAGGAGTTTTAATTTGTTATAATGTTATTAGAACAGAAATCTGATTACCTATAGGTTTGGGAGATGGATTAAAATGTCAAAAATTGTAGTGTTCACAAAAATTGTCTATATTGCAAAAAAAGTATTGCAAAATAATTTAAGTTCATAACTGTGTTTCGTTAGTCTGTGTATTACTTTTCTTCAATTTTGAACATATATATATATATACATACTATCATCAAGAAAATGATCCACAAAGGACAACAAAACTTTCATAGTAAGCTATAGGTTCACAGTAAATATAAAAATACACTTACACTCCCAGTAAATGTAAGTGTGTTTTTCTATTTACTCTCTCTATATATATCTCTCTCTCTATATTTCTTTCTTTTCTATATATATAATATATATATATATACATATTATATATATATATATATATATTATATATATATAATATTATATATATATATATATATATATATATATATATATATATATATATATATAATATATATATAGCAAACAGCAGAGGTTATAGAGGATTGGTCTACACACACACTTCACTTACTCCATAAGTAAGTTTATAGCATCATCAGGGCTGTACAAATAGACCAACCCTCAATAACCTCTGCTGTTTGCTGTTATTTTCTTTGGTCGAAAAAAGATAGAATTTATATATATATATACATATATATATGTGTGGATTAATTTACCACAATGAAACTAATTTGGAAACAATACTCTTAAGGCCTTTCGTCAACACATTGTCAGAGAGCAAGTGAACACTTAGTTAGTGTTCATCGGCACTATAAAGGAGTATAAGGAGAGTGACTTCACCGCGACTTCGATTTTAATTAATTAGTCATTGAGTAATAAGGCAATCAATTTGGTCATTCTTTCTTTTATTCCAGATTATAGTAAATGGATATCACATTTCGTTAACATTGATCCTTGTACAGATTAAAATTAAAATGAACTTCATTTTGAAAACCTTTCTCTTTTATATCTAAGTACTAAAGTTATTTAAAAAATATATATGAGTACAGCAGGAAACTAACTTAATATAATGGAAAATACTATACTCTTTCTTTTTTTCCTGTGAATCTTCATCATAAATTACTTTGCAATAAGTATAATACTGATATAAAT
This sequence comes from Hermatobates lingyangjiaoensis, assembly GCA_026182355.1. Taxonomy (NCBI): domain Eukaryota; kingdom Metazoa; phylum Arthropoda; class Insecta; order Hemiptera; family Hermatobatidae; genus Hermatobates; species Hermatobates lingyangjiaoensis. Next base: position 270,343 of record JAPFBL010000026.1, read on the forward strand.
TACTGGGTCGTGAATGTCACAAGAGAAAATAGCGCTACATCAGTGACACTTTGCACAATCAACGTAAGCCAGTCTGTTCAATGACACACTCAACTTATTAAGCAATAATACAAAGGAATTTCAGATAATGTTATCATTTCTATTGAATGGAAACGTTAACATTTTTTTATGAACTTGGGTGTGAAGGTTATACAGTCCTTTTAGTTACATTGTGCTCATATGCAAGATTTGTGACTGTCAATATTTATACAATTTTTTGACTACATTAAGATGTAGTGGTCGTCAAAGAAGAAAGTTAAGTGTTAATATATTTCCATAAGAACACTTTTAAATTGAATGTTACAATATTCAATTTACTGGGATCTTATATTTCAATATTAGATTAAACTTGTTTCAGATGCAGCAAAAATGAAAAATAACACAATATTATGAATTTTAAATATAACTTCTTATATATTGTTTGTATCTGAGTGTCTGTTTTTAATTTAGCTTAAAAATTAGTTTTTGTTAAACATCAAAAAAAACTATTAATTGAAAATGAGTAAGTAACTATGAACTAACTTCTGTACGTTAAATATAGCAGTAAATTTCAGAATACGAATATAACTAATTTAGTAATTATAACTTATTATAAGTACTAATAATAAGTTATTACAATAATAATAACTTATAACAATAGTTTATGACTAATATAATAACATAACTTAATAATATTATACTTAAATAATATAACTATCATATTAATTATATCAACATTAAATGATATAGTTAAAACGCATTACAAATATATTACTTAGAGTATATTCTATACAGTTGAAAGAAAGAATTGTTTTCACTAATGAAATATTGCATAAGAGTGTGAGAACTAAATTAACTTTATCTACTTGTTATAAAGCTATGATCTAAGCTTATTTATTTCAATTATAAAGTTAGAAACTTTCACTGGGAGATAGTCCTACAATTGACCAGCTTGTGGCCTATGTAGGTTCTCTTCTGGGACGTAACCTTATCAAACATTTTATCAATATTGTTTCAACACTAAAAGTAATAAATTGTGTATGAACACAATGAAACCAAAGGGATTGTGTAAGCTTCACTCATAAGTTCATAAAAATGAGATTAATCTCTCTGTATGAGACGAATGATGTGCAGATCCCCTAAAAAGCACATGGACCAAATGTGTAATAAGATAAACACATAATCTCTCTTTTCAATTAAGGAATTCTGTGGACCAATATAACTGATTGCTTTCTTCCATTTCCTAAATTTACCCATAGCTATTATTATGTACTTCATGTTGTACTAGTAGTTATCAATGTAAACATTTAATTATTTGCATTTCATCAATTTGTTAAAGATTTTTCGAAATATATATGCGTTTTATAAACGACACAGCTGTTATACCAATTAAAATAACTTTTACTACTTTCGTAATTCCTTATGTAAATGCTATTATTTCACTGGACCTGAAAAATTTCTATATTTTGTTGATTATCTTCTCCTTTTACTTGACAGTATCTCTACAGTCTGCTAATGACCTCCGGAGCGTTAACAACAGAATGCTATGGCTTAGAGTAACTAACTACTTCCTCAATCTGACTGCCAGTAGATTCAAATCATACTGATATTCAAATGTGACTTTTATATTAATTGTGTAATGTGTTACTTAGAACAAATTTAATAACATTTAATTAGCATGTACAAATATTCTATTGAAATAATACATTTTTTTAACAAAAACAAAAGAGGCTCTGATAAGTTTTCTTCAGAATTGACGTCTCACATTCCCTGTCATTCAATCATCATAACACGAATCAATAATTCGAAAAAATAAGTTATAGTTACTAAATTATTTATATTCATATTCTGAAATTTACGGTTATATAATAATTCATAGTTCTTCATTTTCAAACTTTTTTGTAGTTATCCTTATAAAATAATGTTTAAAACAAATCATAATGTCAAGAGTATTAAATAAGAGTTTGTTATCTCATAAGTAGAGATGTGAAAGTGAGAGAGATTTTTTCAGTTTGGTATATAGATAGAGACAGTAGATTATACTTATTATGGATTTAAAACAACAGTATCATATTAATAACAATCATAAAATAATATTGTTAACTAGATTATATAATAATACGTTATAACCATCCAACTGAGATTTTGTTTGACAGGCAATCAGGTTCTTCTTATCCTAATCACAATAAGGTTAATATATTTATGTGAGTTTCATTGTTATTTCTTCTTGTTCTTTTCTCTTTATCATTTCATAACTTGTATTAAGAGCTCTTTCTTGATATATATATATATATATATATATATATATATATATATATACGAGTTCAAAATTCAAGAAGAGTAAAACACACACACTTTCAGGATTAAGGAAACACACTTTCAGACTCAAATTTTTGGGTAATCCGTCTTCAGGAGAAAAGAGAAAGGAGACCAAGCACGTTGTAGACCAGGGGTTCTCATTAGGGGTGAAATTCACCCCCAGGGGTGAATTTCGGGATTTAAGGGGGTGAATTATGACTTTGGAGAAAAGATCTACTGGAGATGCCCTGGCCCGAATATTGTAAATCCATAGTAGCCACCGCCAGGGGACACTAACCACTTGAGAGGGATTAAGCACCGTTTTAGATTTTAATTAAATATTTCAGGTAAATTGGGAAAAGGTTTGGGAAAACCAACTGAATCCTATTAATCCTAATCCATTCATATCAGCCAAATATCCTTTTAAGCATTTCCATGTCTACCCCAAGTAAATTACTCGGCAACCCTAAGGTTAGGAACTCCTGGTATAAATAGTCTGAGAGACTATAAAGATTTCATTCTTGACTTGTCATCAGTGTCAGAGTGAACATCTTTTGCTGAATTTAGTCTCGAAGCATGTAGGTACCCTACAATAATTTTGTTTCTTCTACTGTCTGTGCATGCATGTGTCTGTGTTATCTGTTTTTATTCCCATTATAATTCCAGTTGTTTTCTCTTTGTTAGCTATTCTGATAATGCCACTTTTTGTGAATGTGCTTCGCTAGCTAGTCTAGTTTTTATGTACTAAAACGAAAAATATTCTCCTGTAATTAAGCATATTACACATTCTTGTTTATGCATCCCTGTCATTGTATACTTCTTCATGTCAGCCATGATGCTGATTAAAGAAAAATTAAATCTATAAAATTGTCTGTAAAAAGTTCCATTTATAAATTTTATATTTTATAATTTTGAATTTTCCATGTCTTAATTACAGAATTTGGAGCCCATCATGAGTATCAAAAAAAGAAAGTACGATCATTCATATATTGAGTATGGATTCACATCCATCGTCATCAATGGAGAAGAACGGCCTCAATGTGAAATAGCAAAGCAGAAAAAACCACATACAATTGGGGAAAATTTGATTAAGCCTTGCTCTCTCAAAATGGTGGAAATTGTGTTGGGAGATGAAATGAAGAAAAAAATTGCAGCGGTTCCACTCTCAAACAGTACTGTTCAAAGGAGGATAAGCGATATGGCCACTGACATCAAGGATCAAGTTGTGCAAGAGATCAAGTCTTCAGCATTTGGATTATTTTCAATTCAACTTGATGAATCAACCGATGTGGCATCATCTTCCCAGTTGATGGTGTTTGCAAGGTATGTTCATGCAGGTTTATTCAAAGAGGAGTTTCTTTTTTGTTCTCCTCTTGAACTAATGACCAAGGCCTCAGATATTTTAGAAAAGGCTTCACTTTTTTTTGACTCAGAGAATCTTTTGTGGGATAATATCTGTGGGTGCTGTACAGATGGAGCACCAGCTATGTTAGGGACAAAATCAGGATTCCAAGTATGTGTGAAAAAACGAGCTCCAAAAGCGAAAGGCATTCATTGTATGATCCATCGTCAGGCACTAGCCTCAAAAACACTTCCAGCTTTGTTAGAGAAGGTTTTGGATCAAATAATTCAAATTGTGAATTTTGTCAAAGGAGGAGCTCTAAACTCCCGACTTTTCAAGCAATTATGTTATGATATGGATGCTACTCATCATTCACTTCTTTTTCACACAAACGTCCGTTGGCTGTCAAGAGGGAATGTAACTGAGCGAATATTTGAGCTTAGGGACGAGCTCAAATTGTTTTTCGAGGTTCAAGGTAAGACCGAATTTCTTGCCTGGCTAAACGATGAAGAATGGATCATGCGTCTTGCTTATTTGGTTGATATATTCGAGCAGCTGAATAAACTGAATCTTCAGATGCAAGGAAGGAATACAAATATTATAAAATTCGTAGATGCCTTGAGAGCTTTTATGAGCAAGCTTGAAAATTGGAAGAGAAAAGTCAATACAAAAAATGTAGCTATGTTTGAGAAACTGACATCCATTCTTGATGTTTGTGGTGAAGATAAGATACTTCCACAATTTGCAAAAAATGAAATTTTGCAGCATTTGACAGTACTGGAAAATGAATTCAGCAGATACTTTCCTGAAATTGGTGATGATGAGTTCGATTTAGTAAGAAATCCATTCAAATTGCCAGTTGAAAGAGTTCCAGATGATTGCCAAGATGAATTCCTTGAGCTAAAAACTGATTCGGAAGCAAGAGATATGTTTGATGAAAAATCAATAACAGAATTTTGGTCCCTGATGTGCGAATCCTACCCAAAAGTGTCGGAAATAGTTATCCGTGCATTGCTTCCATTTGTATCGACATATCTTTGTGAGTCAGGCTTTTCAAATTTGTTGCAAATTAAAACAAAGCAACGCAGTAGATTAGAGGTAGAAAACGACCTGCGTTGTGCCCTGTCAAGCACTCCTCCGAATATTTCAGAATTGGCCAAAGCAAAACAATCACAGTTTCTGTCATTTGATGAATCGTAATCTTCTGAATTACATTGATTGCAGATTTTAATCTCTTGTTATTTTACTTATCTTTTTAAATTGCATTAGTTTCATTTTTGTTTTTTAAGTAATTCATTATAAATTGAAAATAAATTCTGCTTTTATTTCTATTTGGTATATCCATCAATATTTTCAATTTGCATTTAATTTATAAAACTCAATTATAAACATAAGCCATGTATAATGTTGTGAATGTATATATACAAATGAGGAAAAATAAAAGTTTTTTTTTTTGTAATATTTGCATATTATTTAGAATGCATTTTTGAAAATTTTTTTTGGAAATGAGGGGGTGAATGAACTTTTGACAAATGGTAAAAGGGGTGCATGGGTCAAGCAAGCCTGAGAACCCCTGTTGTAGACGCAACGGGAAGTAAGCCGTTACTTGCAGTTGCGTCTACCACGTGCTTAGTCTCCCTTTCTCTTTTCTGCTGAAGACGGATTACCCGAAAATTTGAGACTGTAAGTGTGTTACTCTTCTTGAATTTTGAACTCGTATTGTGTCCAGTTTGGATCGTGTTTCGTTTAATTAAGTGATATATATATATATATATATATATCAATGATCAAACCACAATAAGAAAGGGAAAAACAAGACTAAGATCTTTCAACCGTAACAAGCGGTCTTCGTCAGAGTCAAAAACCCAACGTTGGGTTTTTGACTCTGACGAAGACCGCTTGTTACGGTTGAAAGATCTTAGTCTTGTTTTCCCTTTCTTATTGTGGTTTGATCATTGATTGTTGTTTCACGTGTTTATGTGATATCTTTATATATATATATATATATATATATTTATATGATTCCTTACAATGGTGAACAATAGGAGAGTAGAGTTTTTAAGTCCATGCGTGCGGTCCCAGTTACCCACTGCCCAGCGAAGCCTCCGTCATTCCGCTAATGATTATAGATATTGCACAGTCCCTCTATGCAACAGAAAACAGGTTATTGACAGAAAACATGAGCCTCACTTTGCAGTGAACTCCTGTTCCGATTCTATTTTTGTTTTTTGTGGTGGTTAGGTGTTGGTTTTCTCTATTCTCACTACTGAAGATGAACCAAACCTCGATAAAAGGAAAGCAGTATTACATATATATATATAATATATATATATATATATATATATATATATATATATATATATAACAATTAAAAGAAACGGTCCAGCGGACTTTTTTACAATAAAATAAAAAACGAAGGAAACACACAGAAAGACACAGACATAACTCACATCGATATTTCGACAATCGTCGTCATCAGGAGGTGCGAAGAGCGAAGAGCGAAGAGTCCCGCAGGAAGACAGGACGGTACCGCCCTGTCTTCCTGCGGGACTCTTCGCTCTTCGCTCTTCGCACCTCCTGATGACGACGATTGTCGAAATATCGATGTGAGTTATGTCTGTGTCTTTCTGTGTGTTTCCTTCGTTTTTTATTTTATTATATATATATATATATATTGGAAACATTGATAGAAGAAGCATTAAACACCGCATGTGATTGGTTGACTATACTAGACAGCCCAACCAGTCGCCCGGCCTCTCATGGCTACTCAGCCATGTTATATATATAACATATTTCAGTGTAAACTATAGGTATACAGAAAGTAAAAAAAACACAATTACAGCCTCTAATTTTTAGTTTAGCCATCATCATCTGAAAAGAGATAGGGACGCCAAGCCCACTTACGAAGCGACGGTTGGAGACCCCAACCATCACTATACATATTATATATATATATATATATATATATATATATATAGGTGTGTTCTCTAATCGGGGTTCGGTCAATTTTCCAGGATAAAAAATCAAACTCTCGTTGCCAACGTTTCGGTTTTATTTAAAACCTTTTTCATAGGCCTACAAACAAAGGATAATAAGAAATCACATATCAACATCAAACATATACACAATATGAAAATGGATTGTTACAACTCATGAATATTACAAGCAGAAATATTTCAGAGACGTTGGCAACGAGAGTTTGATTTTTTATCCTGGAAAATTGACCGAACCCCGATTAGAGAACACACCTATTCTATCAAACGGTCGATATATTATTGAATCTGTTATATATATATATATATATATATATATATATATATATATATATATAATATATACATATAACCATTATTGCATATATGTTATCGTAAGTTTGATATGAGTCAGCATACTGGCTGGAATCTAAGTTTTATTGCACAAGTATAAAGGGTAAATTTTACACGTATGTACCAATAAATAAGTAATAAAAATCAACAATACAACACTTGAAAGGTAGTAAAAACTATCGTTAAACCTTTTTAATGTTATCCTGAGAGAAATAATCATCTATGAAACTGTTATGCATTCAGTATTGGTCGAACGACTTTAGTTGCTGCTTAGAATTTTTATTACTTGTTTTGAGAATAAAGCTTCTTGATAAAACAAGACAGAAGCCAATATTGACTTATAATACCCAAGTATGCGAGAAGACTGAACGCATTCAATCTTGAGAATCACGAATGCCTTGGGAATAAGCAATGTCTCCAATCTGACCCCCGCTTAAACCAAGTCATTTCTCACTTCACATTGGACCGCAGAGCCCTGCAAAACCACCCTTATCCTATTACTCATTACTTAATCTCTCTGACTATTGGAGACAGTTCAAGACGTTGTACAAAGCACCACCTAAAGTTGATGATTTATTTAACGAAGAAATAGCAACTTTTGAATAATGTCCTAGTTTTTTAAGAATTATTTGATTATGCTTCCTTCATTAATGCAAGAGTCTTGAATATATTTTTTTTTAATGAAACAAATAAACATTAATTATAAAACAGTCAAGATTTGCAGTTTGATTACGGTTAAATAGATAAATAAAAATTAATACGTACTTCAACTAACAGATACTCAAAATAACTCAAAGCAGGAATCAATGATTTTTAAGTTTCAATCCAAACATTTAGGGAAAGGTTACTTTGAAAGGCTTTAACACTCTGATAATCATTTACTTGTTTTGTCGGAACATTTGCTTTAAAAGGACGAGTTTTATTATGTAAATTTTGTTCTTATACATTATACATACATATATGTATAAATATGATATATAAACTAACAGTTCTATGACAATGAGATTGATCAAAAACCTATGAAATTGATATTTTTATTAATGTGATAACTTTACAAATATCAGTAACACAGCCTGAAACTTCGAAAATTCTTGTTGAAATCAGAGACAAGATTTATCAAACTTTATCAGAAACAGATACATTTATCAACAAAAACCCATTACAATATTTTGACAAACGACTTAATCAGAATTAAACTGCAAAGAAAGCCAGTCAAAAATGAAGGAGAGTGACCAGGCTAGTTATACAAATTCGCGACCTTATTGAAGAAGACGAAAAACATAAAGAAAACGATATAAAAAAAAACTATCAGCAGTCATTTATTGAAGGCTTGAAACAATTAATTTGTCTTGGAGACGGTAATCAGATGCATTCACAAGTGTATACAAGTATACACCTGTGTATGCATCTGTTGTATACTTGGAGAGCAGAACTTCTTTTTAACATGTCTCCTTAAACAGTTTTTATATTTTAAGTCTTACCCATTTTCTACACAATTTCTCTAATAACCTTATATGTACTTTCCATTTCTTAGAGTTAATGTACTCAAGTTCACCAAATTGTGTATTTACCTCTATTTAGGTTATTGACCTTTGAACTCACACTATATTACTTTACGAACATATTTAGGTCACCTAAACCATCTTCAGGACTCTATATAACAATATAAGTCCAGTAAAACCACCAAAAATCTATCAATTTGTGAAGTTTTCTCGTTTGATACCCATATCTTCATTTAATTTTTTTCGCTTAACTAATTTGAATTATAACTATTCTATATTGCGCATGAAATATTGACTATGAAATGTGTTTTTATATTAATATATATTTGATGTTAACGTTAATGTGTGGGTAATCTGAAATGGTAAAAGAAATCATTTGTTGAACATTTGTACCTTGTCCGTGAGAAATGAAAAGGACACATAACGTTTTTAGAAAAATGATCAAAAAAATGGGTGACTTACTATTAGTAAATTGTTTAATTATATCTATATACATATATTTATACATCGATAAAAAGTCTTGCTTTCCCATTTTCTTATTGTGATTTGATCATTGATATATTTATACATAATGAATTGCACAAATAACACATCCAAAACCTGACAGAAACCAGCATCAATATTCATATATCCCTCACAATCAATGTAGATGTGTAAAAAATGAAACAATGTTTATGAAGAACTGTATTCTAGGTTCAAAAGAAACATTAAAGCAAACTATTTTGGTTTATTTAAAATCTTTTGAGTAGAGAAGACTATGTAATATTAAGAATAAAAAGCAGTGAATGATATAGGAATTTTAAAATGACCAAGTTTAGCAGTAGAATTTTAACACAACTTTTAGCATTAACAAGATTGCTTCATTGTACTGTTCACTACAGCATCATGTTAGATTTAAATTTCAAAATCTTATACTTTTGTCTCTTAAGAAACCGAAGTTCGTCATGAGGAAGAGAGCAGAAAGAAGAAGAACAGGTACGCGAGACCACACACTCGCCTTCCACCCAAAGTCTTGAACGCACATACCTCTTCCTCTTCCCCTTCTATTCTCTTCCTGAACATTCGTTCAAAGTTTGATGCAGTAAGTGTTTTTGTTCTTTATGTGTTGTCTTTTTCAGTTATATATAAATATATAAAATAAATTCAAAACGAAGGAAACACACAGAAAGACACAGACATAACTCACCCCCCTGCCTTCCTGCGGGACTCTTCGCTCTTCACACCTCCTGATGACGACTTTCTGTGTGTTTCCTTCGTTTTGAATTTATTTTATTTAAAAAAGTCCACTGGACCGTTTCTTTTAATTGTATGTATATATGTATTGATAAAAGTAACGACCGTGGAATAGAAACAAAACTAAATTTTATCGGGACTCGGTCAGTTCTTCAGGTTCAAATTAAACTCTCTTTGCCAACGTTTCGGTCTTTATTTAAAACCTTTTTCATAGGCAGAAGTATAAATTTTGAAACAGAAAAACTTAGTTTTATACTTTGTTTGTTTTGTTTATATATATACTGAAAATCAAGAAAACTACTTCAAAATCACTAATAAAGGCCCACATTGATTGGAGTTGACTCTTTTTTAGTAGCCGTTAAAGAAGTCGTACTCATTATAGTATGTCCAGTACTGTTCATTATACCCACCTTATGCAAGGTCAGGCAAATTAACTGAATAAAGGCAAAAGTAGTAAGTTCAAAATAATTAAAAACAAGTTATTAGTATAACTTATATAAAATGAGAAATATTGCATAACAATGTTACAGCAAAAATAATACGGCGGCTTATTCATTTTAATAATTGTAGAAAAGGCTACAAAATTAATAATGGTTTTTAAAAATAAATCAGTGAAGGAAGTGAATTTGTTGTATTTGAATTACTTTCAAAGTTTGCAGTTTAAAATTTCTTGAATTGAAATCTAAAAAAAATTAATGGTCTAGAAATATCCCAAAGAGTTTGTTTTTATTTTTTAATTGGAAGCAAACTTTTATTTTTCATATTTAGTATAAAATAATGTTCAAAAAACCTCTCATTAAAAGTAAATCAATTAAGCATAGCTTTTAAATTCATTTCAGTAAAAGCCCCTAATATCTCTTTGTGTTGAAAAAGCCGTCTGTCTAACTCGAATAAGATTGCTTTTATAGTTTAATCACTTTTAAAGAATGACTTAGACCTTCCTTTGATCCCAGAAACTGCGAAATACTATATCTCAAATTCTTCAGTTATTAAAAAACGAGTAAAAACAAGTAAACTTCAACACTTATATTATTTAAAACTGTTTTCACTTTAAATATCCATATTCGATTTGTGAACTCAATTCTGACTTAACTAATAACTTGAATAATTCAATAATTGAGACGATCTGTATTTTATATCATAAATGTCAAACTCTCTGAAATTCAATATCCCTTCTTTTATTTTGTATCTAATACTTCATATTTTTCTGTTTTATCAAACTTTTAATCGTTTGGTAATTATATTTCTAATTATTTAAAAAATGTCATATAGGTTCAAATACAAAAAAAAATGTTTATAATTTTTATTTTTCAATTACCCAAATTAATGGTTTATTGCTACTTATCCTGAGTAGCATTATTCTCACTTTGAATCGATTAAAGAAATCTCTAATAACAAAATCAAGAAAAAAATAACAACTATTAAATTTTATTTGTAACTCTTATTGAAATATACGCATTATCAAACTAATCATTATTATTTTATTATTATCTACTTCTGTTAACCACCCTGTAAAAGAGTTTATTAAAAAATTAGTAAAGATTATAATTGTGCAATCATTAATTTATCTTATACAGATTATTATTAGCATCCTTAGATTAAAAGAAATAGAATATACGAAATTAAACAGTAAAGTAATAACAGAAATGTAAAAAATTGTTCGTCTCCAAAAAATTGATTATATATTTTCAGAATATTTTAATATACCTAAATAATGTAATCCTCAATCAAATTAGCGATCAGATATGATTTAGTTTCTTTATTATACAAATAAATATGATGAATTATTATTCTATTTTACTGATTTTAATATAGATGCATATTGTTAGTGCCACAGAGGTTAGTAAATAAGATATTATTATCAACCGTCATACCTCGTCTATCGCTGGTGAAGTCGCCCGACCGGTTTCGCAATGGCTGCATCATCAATGGGACTAATGTTACCTTCCAAATTCTCAGATATAAATACCTATTTTAATTCAATGGTGCCAATTTATATGCCTGAATTTCCTACCTAACAATTTTATTTTATTTTAACATATTTAGAGGAAGTTAGTCATAACATTGCTAAGTTAATAAACCAATATAATATAAAGGTAGTTTCCAAAACTAATAAAACAATAAAACAAATAATAAATAGGGGAATGGATTATAAAAATAATATATATGATAAAAGCGGTGTAGATAAATTAAAGTGTAAAGACTGTAAACAGATATACATAGGGCAAACTAGAAGAACATTAAAACAAAGATTTAAAGAACATATTAATGATTATGTGAATAACACGAATAAATCAAATTTTGCTAACATTTAAAAAAACACGGACATGAACCCAACAGAATAGAAAACTCAATGAAATTAATTAAAATAGGACAAAAAGGTAAAAGATTAAATGTAATTGAGGAAATGGAAATATATAAACACAAAAATACTGATAACCCAATAAACAAACAAATTAAGCACCAGGTAGACATAATATTTAAACCAATAAAAAACATGAAAAGACGACAGAACGGACAGGACAGAGTCGACTTAAAGTTTAAAAGACAAAAAGCAATTAAACAAAATAAAATAAAACTATTAGGTAAGAAATTTAGGCATATATATTGGCACCATTGAGTTAAAATAGGTATTTATATCAGTGATTTTAGAAGGTAACATTAGTCCCATTGTTGATGCAGCCATTACGAAACCGATCGGGCGACTTCACCAGCGATAAACGAGGTATGACGGTTGATAATAATATCTGATTTAATATACTTGATATACTTGATTAATATATTTAATATACTTGAAGTATAAAAGATTGACAAACGACTACATCTGGAATTGCTGATGGTTTGAAAGTTATATTGTCTATGCAGTGGAAAAATGGATAACCGTTTTCTAATTTACTGATTTATTATGTATATAACATGAGGATTTTATAATTACTAAAATAGTACGATGAAATAGTATGTATTTCAATTTAAAGCATGGTATTAGCTTTATGGTTATGCAATGTTAGTCGAAAAAATAAATGTTTTTTCGCTAAGGAATAAAACTGCTGAGTGGTATTTTTCAGCTCAGTCTATAATGTACTAACAAAATGATTGACTTATAATTCATATTCGATATATTAAATATACTACATGTCATTTTTATGGTAATAGAATTTCACCAATGAAGTTTTAAAAGAGTTTGGTAGTTGTTACTTGATATATATGAATCTTTATGAGGTTTATATGAACCTCATAAAGGTTACTCATCTGAACCTTTACCCATCTAAAGCAATACCCATATGTAGGTATTGATAAATGACGCTTATTACTTTTTTGTTGGAGGTTTTGGTCTTTACGTTCAAAATGAACAGGTAGATTTCAGTAAATTGGAATGAATGATAGTAAGAACATCAAGTAAAAAATGCATGATATGAATGGTAATGGAATCTAATTCTGATAAATGTCCAGAAAATGTCAAGAATACCATCCAATTGTCCTTTCTAACATAAAACACTCAACTATCACTGCCAACGAAAACGGTTAAACAACTTTTCAAAATACTCCTTATCACTAGATGGAAGAGTCAAAGATTTTTAAAAAAGCAAAAGAAAATAAGGTTTAATAGAGAATTTGATTAAGTAGAGTGGTATATAATATCCGAGAGTGGAACAGGATTCATTTCAACCTTCAAAGTACCTTAATTCTGAATGAGAAATTCTAGATAAGACATTCCTTTTGCAAGATTATTCAAAGACTCATACCCCTGACAAAATATATCAGTCTAATAAGCTATGTTTTATGTATTGCAAGCTTCAATTTTGTGTACATATACATACGACCGAATATATCTTCGCACTATAGTGTACATCGAAACTAGCAGTTCCTGATCAGAGGTTTCTACTGCATGGTTACTCTGCCAGTAACTTAGATTGCCAGTAATTCATGTAAGATATTAACTTTGTCTGTAGAGTAATGACGACATGTTTGCGGTCATGTAGTCTTATTGTTCCTAGTTTTCTGTAGTGCAAACTGTTTTTGGTCAGGATTTGAAAAAAGACTGGTCAGGGGATGATGTAATTATTCAGTGAGTTTGAGGAACGCTGATGGCTTGAGTGAAAGCCACTGTATAGAAGGTTTGGATGGGTATGTAGTTTATTGTAGTCATTAATAGTGTGATGTAACTATGGATTCATTTTTCAAATACTGATGAATATCCACAATTTGGAAGTGTCAAGGAGCTCTAGCTATAATGAGGACACACTTATTATGAGCGACCTGGATACAAGCCTTGTTCGTCCATGCAGTTTTAAATCAGACAGATCATCTATAAGTTACAGCCGAAAGAACAACCTTCCTTATAAACAAAGTCCTTGACTGAATCGGAAAAAATCCTTGGTTTGAGAAAAGAATACAGATTACACATCAAATAAATTCCAAATTTGGATTTATCGTGAAGGTTTTGTTTGAATGTTAATCTGGATTCTAAAATAAGACACTGATATTTTACATGGGTTTGGTAGAGAATGATTTGGCTACCAATGAAGTCAGGAAGAGAACGGGGAGGAATACCCTTGGTGAATCGAACCTGGGAGTTCTTCCTTGTGTTCAATCCTACATTCCATTTTGTGAACCAGTTCAAAGCACCATCAAGGAAACTTGTTCGAATATGTATTACACTAATAAAAACAGTATTTTCTCCATAGTAAGAAATTATTATTCTTATAATAACTATTATAATAGAACTATTTTTAATTACACAAAAATAAAGTCCTATGAGAATGTCATTAACAGGATATTAATAGCTATTGATTAAGAAATAAATTAAGAAATTAAGAAATAAACACAAGTCATCGACATTCACAAGTTAAGTTGATTTGTAATTATTTAGTTAAGATTAATTAATTTAACAGATATATATATATATATATATATTAGAAATAGTTTAATTATTTAATTAGCAAAGCAGTCAGTAGTTTTTAAGTTTGTTTAATGATGAAGGCAAAATAAGGCAAGGATGTGCTGAGGAGGGTGCAGCTAGCAAACAAGACTGCATCTGCTTTGCAACACGACTGTCTCACATATATTATATTGCCCATTGTTCCCTTTATATTTATGACCTATTACAGCTCCCACTAATCTAATATTATAGTTTTCTTGCAACACTGATGCTTCAACAAATTCTTCCCTAACCATTCTAACTGGCCTACTTTATTCTGTTCTAATGTAAATCGCTATTTTATTTAGTTATCATTACCATAGTTACTTGTCATTGATTCCATATATTTATAGTAGACTATCAAACGTACCCATCTTTGACAGAATCAAAAATTCGATTATGCATGGTGTTCCAAAATATCATTAGAAATTGTAGAATAGTAGAAAATATCATTATTATTACAGTGTTAATCAAAGGCCTCTGTATGCACCACATCAGCTGTCTGTCCTTCACGATCATGGAAGAACAACGAGTTGGAATCTCTGACTCCTAGGCAAGCAAACTACAAGTTGATTTGAGAAAAACTTGGTCTCACTCACATCAATTCCTGCGGTAGATAGAGTATCCCCTTGAGACTTAGTTACCATCATTACAAAACTGACACTGACGGAATATTGCAATCGTTTAAATAGAAACGGATAGTTCCTCGGGATCAAAGGTATGCGTGGTATACACATAGACTCCCCAGTGTCACACCCAGTCATGATGTGCGCCTCTATGGTGTATCTGTGTAAAGCACGAATTCAGAATCGTGTCTCGGTACACATTATTGGACACTCAATTTGTTACTGCAAATAAATTGCAGCATGATGGGTGCTCCTACTTTAAGTTTTTACTCATGAGTAGGCAGTTCAGGAGCAGTCTCGGAGTTAAGAATTCAGTTGGATAGTGAACTGCTTTCTAATGAATAATCACTATCTTTATTGGCTTGTAAGTTCTTTCCTCACCTTGATTTAGGGTAAGAACTTTTTTGTTGATTTGTCCTGCCTGTTCATAGTAAGGGTTGAGAATTGCTCTTTCACAAAGCCATTAATTCTGAATAGATGGTACATCTTGAACTCTGGGAAACACCCTGTCAATAAGCTCAAATACGCAACTTATTACGCAAATACGCAAATGACATTAAAATCAACTAACAATACCTACTAGCATCAACTGTATATTTTCAAAATAAACCTGTTTCTGAAGTTAGAAAAATACAGCTAACTAAAAGTGCATAACTTCGCTTCTAAACTAAATTTTCAATCAATCCACAGCCTATATTTTAAATTAGACATACAAAAATTTAGTGCCAAAGTTTCAGCTTGCTATGTCTCACGGTGGCTTGTTTACTTGTGGCAGACATTTTTGCTTAAAACATCCATAACTTCGTTTCTATGTTGAATTTCCAATACCTTTAGAGCCTATATTTTAGGTTAGACACACAAAAATCTATTGTAAAGGTTTCTGCTTGATATCTCTTATGGTGGCTGAAGAGGGAAGACAAGATAGATTTGGTTTGGTTTACAAAATCAAAAAAAATATTTGGTTTGGCAGCTGCTATCTGTACCTTTCTATTCAATCATATGAATGTTGTAAAAAAACTTAATGAAAATGTTCTTTTTATTTTTTATGGTTTTGGAAGAATTTTATCTTTTTTTTAAAAAAAAAACGTATCTATATCTAATCAAAATGAAATATTTCATGATTACAATGAAAGAAATAACAGAGTATACTAATGCTGTAAATAAATAAACCTTATTAAAAAAAATACGTTCTTGTCTCCTCGTCGTTCATTATCCACAGGAGAGAAAGTACCCATTCTGAAGGTCTGATCACAGGCGTACATTCATTTCAATTTAAATGCTACAATAATGAAAATTTTCATAGTTTCTTTAATAATTTTTTCTTTTGTATAAAATAGTTTTTTACTATGTTTCAAATACTATGTTATTGACTTTTATAAATTCCGTTATATATATTTAATAACGAAATATATTACTTATATATTACGTTATAAAACGATAGCTGTGTAAACATTCTTATGACTGTTTAATACCATTTGATTTTTAATGTATTATAGTTTAGAGATTACAGCCTTATAGTCTAACTAAATGACTTACATTGTCCGGCTAAGCTAAAGGTAGGCGTTCCATTTGAGTAATAAATGATCTAATATTGTACTGCGGAACACATTGTTAATAACGTAACATCCTCCGTTTCATCACCCACCATCAAGGACACAAACAGGAGTTATATTTTGCACGACAGTCATTTTTCTTTTCGGCAAATTAATTGAATTGAAGAGCATTAATCAATTCTGTTTTATTTATAGGTATATGAATAAATATGATACATTTATTATATGAAGTCAGGAACACAATGTTTTTATATTCCAAACATCTGAGGACTAATATAATCGAATCTACAGATTTCAGGACTAGGAGAACAACATCCCAGGCCTGATATCCTTAATACAGATTCCACTGAAGCCCAGAGTTGTGAGACAGCTGTAGGGTTCTATGCTATTGAGTTTGGGTCAAGACAAGGATAACACACGCACACACACACTCGTACTCTCTCAGGATCTGTCACTACTCACTCTCTCTATCCTCTCGTTCACCCACCCAAACACACACAAGCGCAAACACATACACTCACTCACACTCATATTTTATTTGAATTATAGTTCAATTATTCAGATTTAGCTTATTTGGTATATACTTTTATAGATTTCTTACGAAAAAAAATTCAAATATTCCCTCATGGTTTTTTTTTCATCCTTTAATTCGTTCGGTTATATAATACATTATTGGGGTTATTTAGGTATTTTTTCCCTAAATCAAAAACAAAAAAGAATAAAGGCGTGCTCAAAAACAAGCAATCCTATCTAAACGAGGAAGCTCGTTCCCAATAGAAAAGAAAATATCAAAAGAGATTCAAAAAAGCTTCAAACATGAGAATCTAAAAAATAAGACATCAAAATATTTTTTTATTACTATACCTTACTTATAGTAGAGTCAAAATGTGTTATTAAATTCACCATTATATATTCAGTTGCTTAAGGGATCATGCAAGTATGGATGGCTCTTACTGCATGATTGGCAATCTTCATCAATCAATTCTTCAACTTCTTAGGACCGGCAGATACGTAATATACAT
Organism: Hermatobates lingyangjiaoensis; assembly: GCA_026182355.1. Taxonomy (NCBI): domain Eukaryota; kingdom Metazoa; phylum Arthropoda; class Insecta; order Hemiptera; family Hermatobatidae; genus Hermatobates; species Hermatobates lingyangjiaoensis. Next base: position 288,181 of record JAPFBL010000026.1, read on the forward strand.
AATGAAGCTGGAGAATATAGTTTTGAAGATCCCAATGATTTTTAAGAAAAATACTAATTGTTTGCTCTTGCTCTTCTGTTACACTTAGAATATTTCGTGGACTTGTAAATTGTACACTAACAGCATTAACATATTGAATTGCATTATTCCTAATAAACAGGGTTTGGCAAATACATAGATGAAATTTGTAAGTTTAAGTAGCTAAACAAGGTTAATCACTACTGATTTAAATCCTGAACATAAGGATTATTAATAATTAATAATATATTGAACGTTATATATTATGAATGTGTGTTGAGTGCATATGTGTATCTGCAAGAGAGAGAGAGAGAGAGAGAGAGAGAGAGTGAGAGAGAGAGAGAGAATAGAGTTTATATACATAGAGGGAGATTGCTATTCTAGAAGCAAAGGAACCATCCAAAAAAAAAACTCAATCATTCACGTTTCTCATAATTGCAACGCAATTCGTCTAGAGCCAAATGTCCCTTCACCATGCCATAATGACTATCTTTAGTCTTCATCTAACTACTATACTAATTTTTTTTCATTTTCATTGACTTCTCACAATATGATTATGATACAAATAGAGAAAAATGAATTACTTTCATTTTGATTTGTTTGCCTATTTTAACATAAGAGTAAAAATTCATTTTTCCAATATTTCATAGAAAGTGAAAAAAGAAGTATGGCTTTAGAATAAATCTTTATAAATAAAATAATGATTTTGTCTGTACATTGCTTAGAACTGACTCATTTCAAGTTTTCTTTACGTTTCATACATTGGAGAAACCGAATCCACCCTTAGAAAAATTTCTGTCGGTTTGTCGGTTTGTCGGTTTGTCCGCAAAACTTTGTCACAAGTAAACTCAGCTACCATAAGACATATAAAGCTGAAACTTTTACAGTAGATTTGTGTAGGTCTAACTTAAAATATAGGCTATGAATTGATTGGAAATTCAACGTAGAAGTGAAGTTATGGACGTTTAACGCAAAAATGTTTGTCACAAGTAAACTCAGCCACCATAAGACATAGCGAGCTGAAACATTGACACTGGATTTGTGTGTGCCTAACTTAAAATATGGGCTCTAAATAGATTATTAATTCAGTACAGAAGCGAAGTTATGGGGCTTTTAGCTGTATTTTCCTAACTTTACAGACAAGTTTGTTTTGAAAATACACAGGTGTGGCAAGTAGGTATTGTTAGTTGATTTTAATTTCAATTGAGCATATGAATATATTGCGTATTTGACATCATTGAAATGGTGTTTCACAGAGTTAAGGATGTACTATCTATTGAGAATAAATGTTTTGTAAACGAGCAATTCTCAACTCTTAATATGAACAGGGAGGAAAAATCAACAAACAAGTTCTTACGCTATATGAAACCGAGGAAAGAACTTACAAGTCAGTAAAGAGATTGGATTAGTGACGAAGAAGCAGTTCATTATCTAATTGAATTTCTTGACTCTGAATTTATTTCTCCTGGACTGCCTGCTCATGAGTAAAAACTTAAAGTAGAGCACCAATCGTGCTACAATTTAGTAGCAATAACAAATTTCATGTTACGGAACATGAGTGCCCCAAAACTGTGCAACGGGACACGACTCTGAGTTCGTGCTCTACACAGATATGCCATAGAGGCGGACATAATGACTGGATGTGGTATTGGGGAGTCTGTGTGTATACTTCGCATACCATTGATTCCGAGCCACTGTCTGTTTACGTTGAAATGATTGCAAAGTCGGGTCAGAGTCTATTTCGCAATGACGTTAACTAAGTCGCAAAGGGAGACTTCATCTAACGCAGGAATACAAGGTAGCAAAACCAAGTTTTTCTCACATGGTCAAATGTAGTTTACATGCTCAACGGTCAGAGGTTTCAACTCTTTCTTCTACCATGAACCTGAAGGACAGACAGCTAATGTAGTGTATAAGCTGGAGGCATTTGTTTAACACTGTAGTAATAATGGTATTTTCTACTATTCTATAATTTCTAATGACATTTTGAAATACCAAAAATGATGGAACTTCTGATTCCTCCGTGGTATAGCCGAAAGGCAATAGGCACACGGCAATAAACCAAAACAGGAACTTCTGATTCCGTCAAAGATGGGTACGTTTGCTATGTATTATATATAACTGTCAACTTCTTTTTAATTTAATATTTGCTTAATAAATACACTGGTAATAATGTAAGGTATGGGACCAGAGTAGCCCAGTGGCTTGCGTGATCGCCGATGACAGTAGTGCAAATGTATTATAAATAAATGTAACAAACAAATATTTTTTTGAATTTAAAATGTGAATAATATAAAAGATGGTAATAAAGTAAAGGGATCTAGCCAGGGTTGCCAGTAGCTTGCTTGCTCGCCGATGACAGTAGTGCAAATGTATTATAAATAAACACAACAACAATATTTTTTTTTAATTTAATATTTGCGTAATATAAACACTGGTAATAAAGTAAGGTATGGAACCAGAGTAGCCCAGTGGCTTGCGTGCTAGCTTTTGACTGGGAGCACGTTAATTAGAACTAACTCATTTCAAGTTTTCTTTACGTTTCATACTTCAGAGTAGCCACATGTACCCTTAGAATAATTTCTGTCTGTCGGTTTGTCCACAAAATATTGCTACCATAAGACATATAAAGCTGAAACATTGATTGTAGATTTGTGTATGTCTAACTTAAAATCTAATCTTTGTATACAGAGGCTTTTTTTTAGCACTGTACTAATAATGGTATTTTCTACTATTCTATAACTTCTAATTGTAGTATTAGTATAATACTATAATTGATATTTTGGAATACCAAGTATAATAGAATTTTTGATTCCGTCAAAGACGGGTACGTTTGCTAGTGCATTACTAAGACAGACACTGATTGATTAGATGTCTTTTGCCTCTCTGAGACAGTGCTCCTTGTGAATTGAAAAGTCATCATGGTCATTTGTAGACGACAACAAACAAAGTGACACGGATTGAAAAGCAAAGCATTATCTACACACTCTAACTTACCAAAACAGAAACGATTCCTGGCCACTACGATATCTCTGGAAATGTGACATCTAAGGCCAAGTACTTAACTAAAGAAATTTGTGTCATAACCCAACCTGAGGTAAGTTCACATGTTATGAGTGGTAAGGTGTAAATTATCGAAGCTATAGGGAATAATGTGAATAATAAATGAGTATAGAAGTTGGAGAAAAGGAGTTATTGGTTCCTCCTACATAAACCGAGACCCAATTACCTCCCACGTAATTGTTTTGTGATAACATTTTCAAACTACTCCAACGTCTATAAAGGATTCTGGATAGCATACAAAATCAATTTCTGAAAGAGATTACCCACGTGTGGGCTATAGGAATCTGTTACTGAAGACAATGAGTAATCTAATTTGAATAAACCTGACTAGGAGAAAATAGGAGTTGATCTAAACGTCCAGGAAGTGTTAAAATTAAAACGTTATGGCCAGCGTATGTTCAAAGAAAACATTAAACTTTTCATACATTAACTATACTTCATTTTGTGTATTTACAATATAATAAATATGTTACGCTGGTGGATATATAAAAACATTTCAACTAATTAAATGAAACGATTCCACGAACTAAATAAACTACATTGGCATAATGAACAAACAGAAATGAAACAGAAACTCAAACTGTTTGTTACTGTTTGAGTAAACAAGACCACCGTCCTCTCGTGGTCTGCCTGCGGAGTGACTTGTTTCTATCCTCCTCATGACGAGGCCATCGAAATATAGTAGTGAGTTTCTGTTTCATTTCTGTGTGTTCTTTATGTCAATGTAGTTTAAAAACATTTCAAGATATTCCCACTATTATTGTTACCAAACAAAATTCATTAGTTTTTTTTTTGAAGGATTTAATTAATGACATGTCATTATAAATATAATTACATACAAGCTGGCCATCCAAGATTTTAATTTGTTTAAAATACTCATCGGTATATTTTACGTAAATACTATAATGTATATGAGCCATATTGAGCCTAATCGGAATTTGTTAAAACCTAGGAGTTAAATATAATTGATATTAGTAGATAAAAGGCAGATTATGACATTACGGATAAACAAATGAATCAAAAATGTATTTAACACTTTTTACTAATCGCCTTATATAGCTTCCCCGTATTTTAAATTGACACCAATTTTTAAATGAACTAAGTTTTTTCTATGAAAGTCACCAAAGTGGGAGGCTAATAACTAGCAATGAACTTGCAGATATTACTTTCACTAATTGATGAAGTACAAACAAATGCAGCATTCTCATATATTAAACTTAAAAAAAAACTAACTTTTATTTGAAGGCCCATTTTAAATTTTACTATGAGTAAACTTATTATTCGATTCATCCACTATAATACTATTGAATCAGTTATTAGAAAAATATTACAAAAAAATGTGTCCCTTCACTTTTAATTCAGACATTATTTGGTTATTTCATAATATACATTATTACTGCTAAATATATTATTTATTTATTATATTATACTACTTATATATATTATATTTATAAAAATATATTTATATTTAATATATTAACCATTAAATACATTAACTCTAGGTTCAAAAAGATGGTTATAACTACAAAGACCATTAGAATAACCCCTTGAATAATCGAGCAATAATTTACACTTACGAAAATTCAAATTAGAAACTAAAGCTCCTTGATAAATTAGGATTCGTCAGTGCCTCATAAACTATCCTCCACAACTTATGAAGACCTTAAAATAGTATTATTTAAACAAAAGGGTTTAATGACTTCATAATTACTAATTTTAATAAGTTTTTAAACAATTTTATGCGATATTTTTTTTTAAATATTATTAATTTGTTTGTGTTTTTTAATAGTAAACCTGAATTTGTATTTTATTTCATTGTTATTTTGTGCGTAAAAGCTTTATTTGTTATTTTCTGATCGTTGACTTATTTATTATGTGATAATTATTTTGTGGTATTCTTTTTTATGCATGGAAATTGCAGCTACCATTTCAATATAATAAAGTTTATTAATAATAGAACCGGTTTTCTGATATTACCACAAACTTAAAGCATTATCTATTGCATTTCTCAGTTTCTCTGGTCAAAAGAATTTTGAACGTAGTTTAGAAATGAAAAAAATATAATATTCTGTCGGAAATTTTTTTAATAATATTGTTATAATCTCTTTGGTACTATGAATGTTGTGTTTACTTATAATATATTTTTACAAACGTTATTATCGTGCACGTTCCTATATTCTCTTTAAATACAAATTAACCTGGAGAAAAACACTAGTCTTTATTGTGTGATACTATATAATAAAACTTTGATTATGCGCTGACATGGTCTGTAATATGCAAGTATTCATTGTTAAACTGGCTTTCGTTGTTATATTTTCTCGTTACTTTCCTTTAGGCTGAGCCACATTATTAGCTGAGTCTATTTAGGGAGTCAACTCCAACTCCAAAATAAAACCCTGTAGTTATATTAAATATTTATGAACATAAGTAAATATCATAGACTAACAGTTTTGAAAGCAATTTTTTTTTAATACATATTTTCTTTTTAAATAAGCCGTAAGCAAGGTTCATAGAGTTTATGTGTTGCCTGGTGGTTAACATATTGAGAACTTGAACAGAAGGACTAGCTTTAGGATGTATGAGTGATAAGTACATGCATGTTGTTAATACCACTGAGGTTAGTAAGATTTATATTAGAAAAAGGTAAAACCGTCATACCTCGTAAGATGATCCTGGAGTTGGAGAGCTTTCGGACGTTGTCCATCTTCGATCGTAACATACCTACTGAGCAGTTATATAGGGGGTTCGTTATCTGTTAAGTCCACTGATATCCTGATATTATTATTTGATTTTATTTAGTTATTTTGATTATTATCTAGTTTGTGTTTTTTATATTTTTTAACTTCGTCATCCTGCCTGTCCAGTCGTCTTTATATTTTTATTAGTGATTTACGTAAAATATCGTATTGGTAATTTTTTTGTTCATTTATTAATTTAGCTGCATTTTTATGTTTATATATGTCTATCTGTTCAGTTATGTTGAGTCTCTGTCCTTTCTGTCCTGTCTGTAGTAAGTCCATTGTGTTTTCTAAGCTGTCAGATGTATGTCCGTGTTCAGTCAGGTGGTTTGCAAAGTTTGATTTATTTGTATCATTTAAATAGTCCTTAAGATGTTCTTTGAATCTTATTTTTAGGGTTCTTCCCGTCTGTCCGATATATATTTGGTTGTAATCACTACACTTTAATTTATATACCCCGCTTTTTTCATATTTATTAATTACTTATTATTAATTTTAATGATATTTAATAATTTAATTTTATAATTTATATAATTTATTTTTATTATATAATAAATAATATTATATATTTATTATATAATTTATAATTTTATTTTATTTATTAATTAATTTTCGGTTGACAAGTTAATATTTGACTTATAGAATTATTAGTTTTAAATCCTACCTTTATGTTGTATCGTTTTATTAAGTTCGCTATTTTTTGACTAATATTTCTTAGGTATGTTATAGACGCATATTTATTATTGCTAGGGTTTTCGTATTTGTTATTAATTTTATTCTTTTTATTTGTTAATATTTTTTCTATTAGGCTTGCATTAAAACCGTTGTTCGTTGCTATTTTTTTTTAATTATATTTAATTCCTTATTATAGTTGTTTTGATTCATCGGAATTCTTATTGATCGATCTATCAAATACCGAAAGGCAGAAATTTGTTGTTGCTTTGGATGAATTGAAGAATTATGTATGGTTATATCGGTCTCGGTTGGTTTTCTATATATTTGAAATTAAAGTTTATTTCCAATTTTTTCAATAGTTAGGTCTAGAAAATTTATTTTATTGTTTGATTCTATTTCGTGAGTGAATTTAATTTTTTTGTTTATCGAATTTAGATAATTTTTTATTTTTATTATATTCTCTTCTCTTCTATTAGGGTTATTTATGATTAGGAAGGAGTCATCCACGTATCTGCTATAATGGATTACATTGAATTTCTCTTTCAAAATATTGACAAATACTCCTTCTAGTTCCTGTAAGAATATTTCTGATAGAATAGCAGAGGTTGGGTGTCCCATTCCTCCTATTCCCATTGCTAAATCCCATTTGCTAAATAGAACTCGTTATTAAATTTAAAATATTTTTGTTTTAAAGTTGTAGTTGTTAATTTTATTACAAACTTTATTAGTAAATTACTTATATATAAGTAAATCACTAATAAAAATAAAAATACGACTGGACAGGCAGGATGACGAAGTTAAAAAAAATAAAAAAACCCAAACTAGATAATAACTAAAAACCAAAAATCAAAATAACTAAATAAAATCAAATAATAACATCAGGATAGCAGTGGACTTAACAGATAACCAACCCACTATATAAAAGCTCAGTTGGTATGTTAAGAATGTTGCCCTGTGAATGATCAACACAATTTGTAAACAAATACGCTCTTTTTGGGGATTATATAACTATTCATTTTGATCAAAAAGTATCTTGAGGTACGTAATATACTTTTGATACAAATTTAGTACTCTAATGAAGAATTATCCTTGACTGAAGTATAATGAAGGGCTTTAAAAGCTCCATGTGATATCATCTTGAGGCAGCCAATTCACTTCTACAAAGATTGATAATTAAATTCTCTTCAATATAAATTTAACAGTAATCTAGTTAGTTATAACGTCAGCCAGAAAATCGTGCTATATAAATGATTTCACAATATTCCTCGGTGATTTATTAGTTACAAAGGGATTTCATGTTCAAGCATAATTCAAGGGAAATATCTAGGATTGATAGATTTATGGAGAAGGGAAACTGTCTTTCAATATAATTACAATATTAGACAAGTTTGAAGTGGGTTAATGTTGAATCTACCCTCATTAAGCTGGTCTTATCAATCTGTTATCAATACCAAAGGTAACCAGCAGCCCTCAAATTCCATCCTAAACAGATATACTGTCTGAAACCTTTAAATATAGTGTGAAGAAGACAAATTAAGGTAACAGAAACATTAATCTAATTGATTAGTAATGTTTATTTTTTCATTTCATTTTAAAGTTCCATAAATTATATAAATCGCTTTGGAGATATTTTCACTAATCTTTACTCTGTAAACAGTCATTTTACTCAAAGTTATCTAAAGCATTAAAAACTACTTAATACCTCATAAAATCTCCTACCTTCTTATTATATAATAATATTGTGAAATCATTGATATGGAGAAAAATGATCAAAATATATAACATTGTTATACACCAGAATAATTATTTAAAACATTCACAGCATAATAACATATTTGTAACTAAATATATTAATAACGTACGGTATTATTTTTTTTTATTTACAATTGATTATTACTATATGATTAGTAATATTATTCCACTGTCATAGTAATTATTAATTATAATTGATTTAATTTTTCAACATAATATACTTAATGATATAATTAATATTCAATAAATAGTTTTATCTAATATTTTTTATAATCCAGGAATGCTTCTTATTGAGAGTGACTTTAGTATTTTCTCTAAAAATTACAGTTATTTTTTTTCTAATTGAATAAATAGATACATAATTGTTAAAAACAGTATAAACCAAATAACAAGAGTGAGAGTGGAATCTTAGGGACTAAAATTATTATTTTTTTTTTGTAAGAAATATAACTTTAAATTTTATTACTAATAATAAACTACAGTTAGAGATTTTATATGGCATTAGTTATTTCGTATTTTGTTTCATGGACAAAAATTTTAGTATTCTTAAGTTGAAAAACTCAATGTTTAAACAAATTTTAAATCGGGAAAAAGTGATTTGTTTCTGACTAATGCAAGAAAATTCATCTGATAATTTATAGAGATTTCGTAAAATCATTACTAATTGTAATGGTGTATTCAAATTAGTATTCAAATAAATATATGAGAAATAAATAAAATAATTATTTAATCAATAATTTAATTAAAGTTATAAAATGTATTAATATTAACATTATTAATGTATTAAACACATACAAATAACTTTTTAGAAAATCTAATGGAATTCTTTAAGAGATCAAGGAATCTTTTCATTAAATGATATTGGTCATATTTCTGAATTTCTTGCTTTGGTTTAGATGTTCTTGTATTTAATGTGTATACTGTAAAACTTTGTTAGATGTTAATAGTTTTACGAGATTAGTGATTGATTAACGAAGAATACAGAAAAAACAAGTAGCTGACCACTTAATTTTGATTTAAAATACTCCTTATTTGAGTTCTTCGTGACATGATTTTGCTTGTTCCTTCACAAGATCACCTAAGAGTTCAACACATTCACATTAACGCAACTTAAACGATCTCATCATTATTTGACCGAGTTGTGCACTTTCACGTGGTTTCTTTGATTTCCTTTTTTAACATCTGTTTCTTCGATTAACTATCAGTGATATCTTGTTTGATTAACTTTTCCTTCCGTTTATTTTATATCGCAAACTCTTGATGATCTAATGCCATAGAATTTACATTACTTTTCACTGACACACCTGTCTGAGGGTTAATATATTAATATGATTTCTAACTTCTAACCAAACCAGGTACCTTATTTGTCTGTAAAAAAAAGTACATGCACATATATCAGTATATATACACCAGTATAAATCAGTCTGTTTTGGACTATCTGGCAAAGCTAATTCTACTGCTGATAATGACATAAGTCAAATTATAAAAATTAGTTGAATCATTCTTTCTGTGGATTTTATTTGTTTAATTTCTCTTGTCAATATATATAAGTATAGGTTGGCAGCAAATCTTCGGCAGTCGTTAATGCCGAAGCTGCGGTATATTTCAACAATATATATATATACCGCAACATATATATATATATATATATATATATATATATGATCAAACCACAATAAGAAATGGGAAAATTTCTTATTGTGGTTTGATCATTGATTGTTGTTTCACGTGTTTATGTGAAATCTTTATATATATATGTACAATGGCAGCAGATCTTCCCTTAAGCATATGTTATTAAAATAAGCAGCAAAAGCATTTGCTAACCTACTTTGGAAGCTACCAGAGTCTCACCGCAAAGTGATACGAAAACTAGAGAGTGTCAACAAGAAACTGGTCAATGCAGAAGCTGCTGCTTATTTTAATAATAATATATATATATATTTTCTTAACTCAACCGCATATATTTTACACTATTGTTCATTATTAAGGTTAAGTCCAATGTCCAACTCATTTCAATAAAACACCTTTAAGCCAACGTTTCGTCTATATTTGTAGACATCTTTAGGGCTATTATTATTTAAATTAATCCTGTATAAGTATTGCCCTGGAAATGTGTACAAATATAGACGAAACCTTAACTGGATGGTGTTTTATTGATAATTTTTTGATGCTGACTTATTGATCATTATTGACTTTATTGATCTTTGACTTAATAAATAAGTCTTAATTTATTAAGAATTATTCAGTATTTTTAAAGGTTCAAGAAAATTTTGCAAAGCTGATATTTCAGTTTCATTTGAAATCTGTTTCATAGTTGTTCGGTATAAAAGAAAATCTACATTATATCAATTAATAATTTTCCTCTATCATGCAATGCAATGTTGCAAAATGTGAAAGGTTGCAAATGTATATAATAAGGACTTAAATGTGAAGAATCTGCAGAAATTTGAATGTAATACTTGATGGCATCCAAGAAGTCAACTTTTACTTAACAATACAAAATTATACTAACAGTTAAAGGCAGCTGAAACTTAATTTACTTGAATTTTAGAAAATTTAAACTTATAGTAATAAGTCAATTGCTACTATTTTGTATTTAAAGATTAATCACTACCACGTTTGTAGTTAAGGGATTACTGATCCTTTAGCTTTTCGGATTAGCTATAGCGTATACAATTTTCCCTCAAATCGAGAATACTCAACAGAGTGTGGAAGACCTTGCCTATAGGGCGGTCTTTCGTTCGACAATGACATACGGATGCTAAGATGCTGGTTTAGAGCGGAGCCCATCAACAAGAACTGCATCCATATAGTACAGAATAAATGTGCTCGCCTTATAGCTAGGGCTCCATGCTACGCCAGAAATGTCGATATTCAACATGATCTGAGTTGGGAATTTATTGATTGCCACATTACTCGACTTACTACCAATGAATTAAAAAAAAACTGTCCACCCATCCAAATCACCCTGTTTGGGAACTGAATCTAACTCCCAATTTTTCGCAATCCCAAGAGTCCCAGAAGCTTCTTACATGAGTTAAATGAGTAAATGATGAACTGCTGATTTCAAAATTATATGGTACTTCAGACGATTCAAAGCCACAAGACCATAGGACTAGGAATACGACTCCTTTCTCTGACATACTGACGTCCCCATTCTTGACAATATTTACTAACCTAAACAGAAAACTGTGGTCCATAACGGCTAATTACAACCTGCACTATTGTGGATGGAAATATTCGTTGGTAGTTAGTCGTTGGGGTTATAAAATTTCCAAGATTTTGCTTCTTCAATCGTCCTTAATTATAATTCCTGATGCAGTATTGTCAAAATTGTAGTCTTCATTTATCCGATTTGGCACTGGTATAGTATAAGTAATCTTACATATTTTGATGGAATATGAGTGTTGGTATAACAACTATTGCAAAAACAGTTAGAACTGGAAGGCCATTAGAACTTTAACAAACACAAAAATGATTAAAACAAAAGTTTGAGAAAGTAATTAAACAGGAAAAGAGGACATATATTACTGACAAATATAAATAAAAACTAGTACGTGATGCATTGATATGAATAATAATAACAATCTGTGAAAAGTCCTTTTTTGATTAACGAAAATCGAGCTTTGTTGGAAATAATTGAGTGGTGGTTAAATTTGCGTGACAGAAAACAGTTACATACGAAATATTTCATTCGTTCTATACGGATGGAGTGAATGGAGCGTTCCAGTGAAGATGAATTTTACTCTGATTTATACCAGAAGAAATATTTAGCGACTCAGTACAACTGAAAACATGTTTTTGAATAGAATTCTGCAACATTTTTTTATTTTATTACTATGATTGTTTTGTGAATATCATTTAAAAATGTCACTCTAAATTCATTTTCTGTTTTGATGTGAAACAATTATGGATGATAGTAAAACAACAATTATTTAATATGCTTGTGTTAGTAACACATATAAAAAGGGAAAATATGTTTTAATATGATATGGCATTTTTTCTCGTTCTATTTCTTTCAATCCTCTTACCTATCTCCTCACTATCCCTCTTAATATTTGTAAAGACAAAAAACCAAGCTGACGCTTTGAGACTATGAACTGCTTCAGAAAGAGACAGTGTATGTGTGTGTCTAAATATAAAGAAGTTTATTTATTTATTATGTATTTATCATTACTACTATATTAAATATTATTTATTATATATTATATTCTTTTTGCTTCCCTCTATTTCTTTCTTCTCTATTCTTAAACATACTAATTTTCTCATTCTTCTGGTGTACGATTGTACTCTGGATTGTTAAATGTCATACTTCCAGCAGGTAACTTCCCTTGAGTCCTTTTTCTGTAACTTCCCTCTTTTTTTCCTTCTAATCAGCGTCAACCAAAATGTTGTGCATATTAATGATTGTCTCAAATAATTTTAAGTCATAACAGTTATGATTAACACTAGTGACAATGCATTAGTGGCAAACACATCGAATTGGAAGTTATAACTGAAGTTAATATTTTAGCGTTCATTGTTATCGGGATATAAATAATCAGCTAAGTGTCTAGGTGTTAACTAACCAATGACTATTCAATTAACCCATCCTCATTTTTTACAACTATGCGAGAAGAGAGAAAGGGATTAAAGGCATGGATTAATGGTGAGGTGGCGAGATATGGAGACGAAAATACACAAAAAGTAATCAAATAGTTTATAACAATACTAATTAATGCTATTCATTAATAAAAAGAGTAAATATTAATAAAGTTAATTACAACCATTTTTAGGATGCATTAACAGGTATCTTTCAAAGCTTGAAATCGTAGGTCTTCTAGAAGGAGAATCAGGCATGTCTATAAATTATAGAAAATAAATAGAAAACTAAATAGGATGAAGAAGAATGATAGCAATATTTGCATGACTATCATATAATAAATAATAAGAAAAATACTGTTATTTAATAAGGAAGCTGAATTATCTGAAAACAAAGCAATGAGATCAGAAGGAAGAGGTCGGGAGAAAAAAAGGATTGGGTAAACTGGGACAAGGACTGGTGATTCTCGACTTCACAGTCCATGAAGACAGGGGCAGATGCACCGTTATCGGCAGGCATGATAATTAGAAAACTGTAGCATCTCAACCTAATAATGGATTTCTTTTCAGGAAGAGTCAGATTATCACAAAAATTTAAATTGTCGAGGAAGTCAGATTTTAAAACTTTGAATAGAATAGTGTAAGTAAATAATTCCAGGGAGTATACTTCAGAAAATAAGACAATTAATTAAAAATAAGTGAATTAAGTAAGTAAATAATAAGACAATTACCACATAAACACCTTTAAACCAACGTTTTGTCCATATTTTCAGACATCATTAGAGCTGGGATACTAAGCCCTCGAGATGGCTTGAAATATAGACTAGCAAAATTTTTTTGGGAATTATTTGACGCTGGGGCAAACTTAATGGGGAATAATAATGTATATATGTATAAACTATGTTCATATAAAGAATACACTGAGACAACTACATTTTCACTATGGCATCCTCAGATAAAAAGAAGTCACTCTCAGAATTGAAGCGAGTTTCTCTCAAGATTCACTCAATCTGTACAATCACATTGTAGTGGGAGGATAGACAAGAATAGGTAAATATGAAAATAAATAAAAAAATTAAACAAGAAAAATAAAAAAAATATTAAAAACTATGAACAATGAGCCCATAAATGAAAAATAAATATGTAAGCAAAATGGATTACAAAAACTATATGTCTATTAATTAAATAGTTATTAAATCACAGGAAACATGGTTTTAAATTACCCAAAAACTATGAGGTTCATTTTCACGCTAAGCTCTAAATATCTGGCATTTAGAACTGTTAAAGCGATCAACATTAGACTGAATACAGATATTTCAGTCAGATATTAGAAATATTTTAAAATCTTGAGATCAATTTTTTCCACATTGCAGCACTTACTTCTGGTAATGTAAAACAAATTTCATAAGCCTTTTAAAGTTACAATCATTAAAGTCATAGGTTGTCCTTATATTTCTTTCTACTCAATTATTCCACTCACTGAAATTACATAATGATGTCTAGAGTTGTTTTCCTGACTAAAATCCTTATGGCATTTTGCCTGTAAAATTTAATTTTAATGATGTATCATTGTCAAAAATAATCTCAGGAAATTAAAAAAAACTGTCATAGGAACATTGCTCTTTACATTTAATGTTTCTCTAATAATGTTTCAAATTGAAGAAATTTATTTATTACTGATGCTTAACCAAAATTTTGGGCATTTTTACTGAATATGGTTCTTTGGCTCATAATAGTTATGCAAACATGACTTTCATTTATTATTTGCGTGCTGACGCCTTATTGCTATCCAAAATTAAACGTGATGGGTTTGCAAAGTTGACTAAATACGTATAGAGACTGGCCTACTTAATAGAAGGTGTAAAATTTGCCAAGATTACGGATATACGAGTATAGATCAGTATTTATATTGGTGTTTAGCATAAAACCCATTCTAAAGGCCTTCAACTTGACTGTTAACTTCGGTAATTTTGAGGAAGACAGGTGGATCTCGTATAAAGTAACTGTATGTTCTATATAGACCTAGAGTCAAAAGCCTATCATTCATGAATGACGTTTTGCCGATGGTTATTAATATTCTAAGATAAAAGAGCTTCAAATTTAAAAAAAAAATACTGTAAAAAAATTTCTTCGAATGAAAAGAGTAAAATTTCTACAATAATAATTAACATTTTCAAGAAAATCTCTTTCTTAACTATCAAGTATTGATGTGAAAAACATATCACATTAGTGGTTCAAACATTTCTTTATCAAGACAAGAGCAGTAGGGGAAATAAAGAGATAAGGATGCATTGAGACTGACGTATAAAAGCTAAACCTGACTTTGCTTTGATCTGCAAAGCTCAATACATGTCTCCCTTTCGTCTTCTGATCTCTCCTAAACAAGGAGATGCTGTTTAGTATATTAGCCGTAGTGAATGTTTGGACCGTTCTGTAGTTTGTTTAGTTATCTATGATTGTTATGTCGGAAAAAAAAAATGTCTGTATACTGAAAATTTAATTTATTATTATAAATAAAGGTATAGATATTATGATATGAAAATATTCAATTACATTAGTATTAAAAAAATTATATAATAGAATTTATAGAATAGAACGACAATTCATTAGGTCGTAGTTTGAAAGTATTTAGTAATAAATCACTTTAAGAGAACGTCAATATGCAAATACGTTTGGTCTAACAATTTCACAAGTTGTTGATATATATTGAGATATTTGGAATGTTATCTTGACACAGAGACCTGACTTCGTGTAATTGTTTTGAAATTCAGATAGGACCAGTAAATGCAAAAGGGATGTCGGTGGGTAGTAAATAAAAAGAAATAATAAATAATTATTTAATCTGATGTTGGAGGAGAAAGGTAGAGGAAGAAGGAGGTAGGCGATGAGGCCTTTATCGTGCTGATCCAGCGACTTGATCTCTTATCTCACTCGCACGCACGCCTTCCTTCATCAGCAACTACTCCTTTAGTCTCACTCTTTAAATCCGTTGTTTTCATTCTTATTGCAAGATCATTTGAGGACTGTGCGAAATAGAGGCGGTCAGCAACTTACCATAATAGATCTTTCACACTGTTTGTACGATGTAAAATCTCTTTTCGAAAGATCTCTAATTCAACAGTTACTATATATAACTAAACTAATTAATGGCAATACTTCTTAATAATTACGACACATATTCCAGTGACTCATTCAAAGTAATCAAAATTCTGTTGGAAAACAGTTCTTTGTCTGTGGTATCCAAAGTAAATTGTATGTATATATCTCTCCACTATTGTGAAAACTGTTTTTGTGTCATACTTTCACTACCTTTTCCTGGGAGCCATAAATAAAACAAAAATGCTACATAAGGCTATATAGTAAACATTCAAAATGCTATTCCTTCATTACGAGTAAATGGGCAAAAAAGAAACATTTTCTTTTTTTTTTGGCATCTGACACATTTACATATATTGATACATAATCATATGAGAGTATAGTTTCTTTCACTCACTCACACTTTCCCGATATTTCACACACACTCTCTCTCTCTCTCTCTCTTCTCTCTATCTATCTATCTATCTTTTGCAGCAAACATGAGTATATATATGTATATATATATATATATATATAAAATAAATTAAAAACGAAGGAAACACTCAGAAAGACACAGACATAAATCATATCGATATTTCGATGTGAGTTATGCCTGTGTCTTTCTGTGTGTTTCCTTCGTTTTGAATTTATTTTATTTAAAAAAGTCCGCTGGATTGTTTCTTTTAATTGTGGTATATATATATAACAGATTCAATAATATATGGACCGTTTGATAGAATAGGCGTGTTCTCTAATTGGGGTTCGGTCAATTTTCCAGGATAAAAAATCAAACTCTCGTTGCCAACGTTTTGGTTTTATTTAAAACCGAAACGTTGGCAACGAGAGTTGATTTTTTATCCTGGAAAATTGACCGAACCCCGATTAGAGAACACACCTATATATATATATTTGGGGAGCAGGCCTTCATTTATACACGTTTTATTAAAAGTAATGCACAATTTAACTTTTACGCTTTTTCTTATCCGTTTTTCAAGTGTTCTCATACTTGACTTCCATGGTTCTGGAACTAAAAACATAAGTTCACCAAAATTTTTATTACTATACACCGACATGTTTCGGTCATCGTTGACCATTTTCAAGGTTAAAGAATATATAAAATTATTAATGATCGAAAAGTGAATAACAATTAAAATAAACTAAAATAAACATAACGAGTCCATAACACATATTCACAACTAGGGAGGTTATCAAAGGTAAAGGTATGTTGAGGTTTCACCAGGCTCTTGGTTACCTTCCATCCGTCATTTGTATCTGGGAAGGTAATCGATTAACTTCTATACCTCTCCCAGACTGGTTCGCCTTCTGACTGCCTTCATATAATTTTAGAATTCTTGAAAATCCTCCTCCTTGGCTGTTAATACTAGGTTGCTTTTCGAGGATCAAGATAGCTTCCAAAATTTGCAATCTGGTGTGGTCATGTTCTTGTTGTAATATTACAGTATTGTCTGTTAACATTTCCCTGGTTAATTGCACTCCATGTGTTAACCTAACGTGCTCTTTGGGTCCTCCGGATGCCAGATGCATGGTGAGCCTTCGTGAAAGCGTGGTTGTGGTGGAACCAACGTATTTCGAGCGTAGGGACTCGCAGTTCCCTAATTTGCAGTTAAACTCATATACAACATTAGTTCTCTGAAGGGTTGCTTTCTTTTGTGGGTTGTTCGTAATTACCATTCTTGAAGTGGCAGAGTTGGCATAGTAAATTCGTAATTCTAATCTGTCATCTGGCTTGAGGCATGATGTATTATTCTTAATAATTCCTTTTAGTATACGTTCATCCGTTTTATAAGCTTCCGAAAACTGGTTTTTATAATATACTAAATGTGTTGCGCCTTTGTTTTCGGGATTCTGTTGAATATCACTACCATGAAGTTTGTTCAGGCAACCTTTCAAGATGGAATCGAATTGTCGATTACTATATCCGTTGTTAATAAGGACTTCTTTGAGCCTATCTGCTTCTTGTTTGAATAATTCCCAACTAGATGACGTCTTATACGCTCTTCGAATGAGGGTTTTAATCATGCCGTCCTTATATCTGTCAGGGCATTCACTTTTAGCGTTTAAAAGTATTCCACTATTCGTAGACTTTACAAACACTGAAGTGACAAAAGTCTGGTTTTCTCCATTACTCTTTATTTTAACATCAAGAAAGTCTAAGCTACTGTTGGTTTCCATCTCATATGTAAACTTCAAAACCGATTCAGCTTCAAAAGCAGATTTAATCTCATCTATATATTCCGGCTTATCCATCATCACAAAGCAGTCATCAACGTACCTACAATATATATGAGGCTTCCAGGTTGGATTTCTAGCGATAATCGAATTCTCTAGGTTGCACATATAATAATTTGCAAATGTGACCCCAAGTGGGGAACCCATGGCCACGCCATCCGTCTGGTAGTACATGCTCCCGTCTATGTGGCAGAATGGATTTTTAGTTGTACATGCTATAAGTAATTCTTTCAAGATTTTCTGTTTAAATGGTGGAGGGGGTAGCGTAGCGTGGTTGTAGGCTACATCACAAATAATATCTATTGTTTCTAGAACTGGCACATTGGTAAACAGTGATTCAACGTCTAGCGAAGCCATAGTTCCTTTAGCTTTTGTGGCTTTTAAAATTTCCAGAAATTCATCGCTAGACTTGAGGAGGTATTTTGCTGGAAGGTAAACAGATATAATTTTATTAAGGGTTTTTGCGGTTTCGTACGTAGGCGTTGTAACTTGTGAAATTATGGGTCTCAGGGGATAGCCAGGTTTGTGACACTTAACATTTCCGTAAAGGTATCCCGGGTTATACTCTCCAATAACCGGTCTTAACACTTTATCTTCTACCTCCTTATTAGCCATTCTAATTAATTTATTTATTTCCACTTTTAACTTATTTGTTGGGTTTTTGGAGATCTTTTCAAATTTGGTTGTGTCACTAAGTATGAGATCTAATTTGTGTTTATATTCTGCTTTGTCCATAATCACATACATGTTGGATTTATCAGCTCGTCTTACTACTATATTTGGATTATTTCTTAATCCTTTCGCTGCTTCCTTTAGCTCGTTAGATAGCAAGCGGCTATTATTTAAGTCTCTTCTTTTGGTAGCTTCTGATCGCAATTGGTCTTGCAAGTCTGGTTTAATTGTAATGTGTTTTTCTTCTTCCAGTTTTAAAATCGAGTTATATAATATTTCCAATTCTGTCTTTTTCTTTCTTCCATCGAATCTTGATTTTATATGGCATTTTGGTCCCAGGGATAGGAACTCAACTTCGTTCTGGTTTAATTCATGGTTCGACAAGTTTAAGTAAGGCATTTGCTTTTGAGGCAAACATATTTTTCCTCCGTACATTCTATTTAATTTTTTACTGGTTCTGTTCATAGTCACCTGATATTCCTGTTCTTTTATTTCTTCGATTCTTTTGTACAATTCTTCTTTCAATAATGGATTGTTGTTCCATCCTTCAAGTGATTTTCGTAGATTCAAGACCTCTTTTTCACATTCTGCTAGAAGTTTAGTCTGTTTTTCAATTTCATAACTTAGCAGACTTCTTCTATATTTTATAGTAAACCTTTCATTGCGGGCTGCTGGGTCATACAATCGAAAGTTCGTATATTTGGGGAGCAGGCCTTCATTTATAAAAGTGAATGCCCTGACAGATATAAGGACAGCATGATTAAAACCCTCATTCGAAGAGCGTATAAGACGTCATCTAGTTGGGAATTATTCAAACAAGAAGCAGATAGGCTCAAAGAAGTCCTTATTAACAACGGATATAGTAATCGACAATTCGATTCCATCTTGAAAGGTTGCCTGAACAAACTTCATGGTAGTGATATTCAACAGAATCCCGAAAACAAAGGCGCAACACATTTAGTATATTATAAAAACCAGTTTTCGGAAGCTTATAAAACGGATGAACGTATACTAAAAGGAATTATTAAGAATAATACATCATGCCTCAAGCCAGATGACAGATTAGAATTACGAATTTACTATGCCAACTCTGCCACTTCAAGAATGGTAATTACGAACAACCCACAAAAGAAAGCAACCCTTCAGAGAACTAATGTTGTATATGAGTTTAACTGCAAATTAGGGAACTGCGAGTCCCTACGCTCGAAATACGTTGGTTCCACCACAACCACGCTTTCACGAAGGCTCACCATGCATCTGGCATCCGGAGGACCCAAAGAGCACGTTAGGTTAACACATGGAGTGCAATTAACCAGGGAAATGTTAACAGACAATACTGTAATATTACAACAAGAACATGACCACACCAGATTGCAAATTTTGGAAGCTATCTTGATCCTCGAAAAGCAACCTAGTATTAACAGCCAAGGAGGAGGATTTTCAAGAATTCTAAAATTATATGAAGGCAGTCAGAAGGCGAACCAGTCTGGGAGAGGTATAGAAGTTAATCGATTACCTTCCCAGATACAAATGACGGATGGAAGGTAACCAAGAGCCTGGTGAAACCTCAACATACCTTTACCTTTGATAACCTCCCTAGTTGTGAATATGTGTTATGGACTCGTTATGTTTATTTTAGTTTATTTTAATTGTTATTCACTTTTCGATCATTAATAATTTTATATATTCTTTAACCTTGAAAATGGTCAACGATGACCGAAACATGTCGGTGTATAGTAATAAAAATTTTGGTGAACTTATGTTTTTAGTTCCAGAACCATGGAAGTCAAGTATGAGAACACTTGAAAAACGGATAAGAAAAAGCGTAAAAGTTAAATTGGGCATTACTTTTATAAAACATATATATATATATATATAATATATATATATATATATAATATAAAATAAAACACTAATAACTTCTCGACCGTGTGACAGATATACAACTAAAAAATGATTGATCGGGATGCGGTCAGTTTCTTCCACTTTTTAATTCAAACTCTCATTGCCGACGTTTCGATTTTATTCAAAATCTTTTTCATAGGCCTACAAACAGAGGAAAAACAAGAATTTTTATACGTACATTTTTAAAACACAAACAAAAGAAGTACACTATGAAAATTAAATACAATCTTAAGTATTAGGATAACAATGACAGAATAATAAAAAAGAGAAAAAGATGGAGTCTAACTATAAAAACAAAGTTTTTTTACATATAAATATATGTAATTTTTACGTATAAATATATATACATATATATATTCTTTTGTTTGTGTTTTAAAAATGTACGTATAAAAATTCTTGTTTTTCCTCTGTTTGTAGGCCTATGAAAAAGATTTTGAATAAAATCGAAACGTCGGCAATGAGAGTTTGAATTAAAAAGTGGAAGAAACTGACCGCATCCCGATCAATCATTTTTTAGTTGTATATATATATATATATATATATATATATATATTCGTAAATTTTGATAGCAGTCCTTCTTTGACACACACATTATTGAAAATGACACCAAATTTAGCTGATACCTGTTTCTTAACAAGTTTCTCAATTTTTCTAAATAACACTCTCGTTATTTTGTCTACACAATAAAGTACATCTCCTATGGTCGACATGTTTCGAATGATCAACATTCATCATCAGGACGTGAATGTTAATGATGACGTGAATTCACGTCCTGATGATGAATGTTGATCATTCGAAACATGTCAACCGAAGGAGATGTACTTTATTATGTAGACGAAATAACGAGAGTGTTATTTAGAAAAATTGAGAAACTTGTTAAGAAACAGGTATCAGCTAAATTTGGTGTCATTTTCAATAATATATATGTATATATATATGTATATTTATTTACCACAATGATAATATTTTGGAAATAATGCTCTAATATTATGAATAATCAAATATTATTAATGAATAATCAAAATAAGACTTGAGGTAATAGATGGATTAATGGAAAAAAGTATCGACCGTGGAATAGAAACAAAAATATAGTTTATCGGGACTCGGTCAGTTCTTCAGGTTCAAATTAAACTCTCATTGCCAACGTTTCGGTCTTTATTTAAAAACTTTTTCATAGGCAGAAGTAAGAAGTACTTCTGCCTCTGAAAAAGTTTTGAAATAAAGACCGAAACGTTGGCAATGAGAGTTTAATTTGAACCTGAAGAATTGACCTAGTCCCGATAAACTGTATTTTTGTATATATATATATATATATATATATTCAATTTTTCAATAATTTGTAAAATGTGTAAAACATGAAAATTTGTTTAAACTGATAATCCCATAAATCTCTCTTATTTAATGAAAAATAATTTTCTTATTATTACTATAAACTAGCTAAATTAAAATAAAACAGAAAGAACAGAAAAAGAAACTAAAGTACTACCAAGCCAGTACTAATATTGAAATAATAGTAAACATGTAGAATTTCAAGATTAAATAGATTTCATGATGTTATAAATTATAATAATACAATAAAGATGAAATTAGGAAAATTAATAGCTGAAATGAAATGTCCTTTTATAGCAACACAAAAGAAATATCATAAATTGAATGGTTCCATCTAAATTATCAGCACTGTTATTATAATACCTCACCTTAAGCAAAAAGGAAATGAAGAAATAAAACAATATTAGATGTGTGCAAATATCCCCTTAGGAATATAGGATTCTTAATCTCAATTCTGAATACATATCGTAAGATGTCCTAAACAGCTCATTTTGATATTTATTGCATTTTAAATAAATTATTTCAAATATTCATATTAAATAACTTAAATAAAAAATGTATGTATATTCAATGTATTATATACATTATTAATAATAACTAAATTTGAAGTATAAAATACATTAAGTTTTGTAAATTGTTTTACTTTAACATTTTACAATATCGTTTTTCTAATAGCATCAAAATAATACAATTCTAAGGTTAATATGTCTTTTTTATTACTATTGTACTTGGATAAGTCAAGCAAAACTGATAACTGCCGTTTTTGCAGTGACAGTTGTTTTTACTACACACGCATTCACCATTCCACTAAGAAGGAAACAACTATACTCTGGTGGTATTTTGTTGAGCAATGCAGGTAATGGGTACGGATGGTTCTGCTTGCAGTTGTATTTATATTGTCCTGTTTGGAGGGCCGCGTGAGATAGTGTGCACTTGATCACTTATGGACGAAGAGATTTTGACGCTACTCACAGCAAAAGTTGTTAGCTACTAACGAAGAAGGTAATGCATACTATGTAATCAATCTATTTTACTTAGTATCGTTACTTTAAAATCAATTTAACTAGTCTTCAACGTATAATTACTCTATAAGGGTTTGTTGATTAACAACAACTAAGAAGTTGAACTTTAAGAAAGTTAACTAACCATACAAGTTGAGCATAGTTAAATTGGGCGTAAGTTAAGTTGAGTGAAGCTCACGTTTGAGCTATTAATAGTGGCTTTAGAAAAGTTTAAAGTAATATAACTGCTGAGGAAAAAGTTCATTAGAAAAGTCGAATGATGAGGTTTAAAAGGAGATTTTACATTCTGTTATTTACCTAAAACAGGCTTAAAACAAATTTAATTTAATATTCTTTAGTCAACTTATTTACATTAAGCATAGTGTATAGTTGTAACGTAAACAATAAAAGAGTTGAAAAATGAGCAAATATAGTAATAAAATCAGTGATTACATTTTGAACACCAAGAGTATTTCTTAAACAAAATTACCGTCATTTCAAGCATTTGAATGATAGTTCTAACATATATTCACTATTATTTCAAGTTACATCAACTATTAAGTAGATTAAGTTACATAACTCATGCTTATCGTGTATAATGTTAACAATGAAGATTTAAAAAAAAACAGCAACTATAACTCCGGACAAACATTAAATATTGTTGGAGTTATGTTTGGTTTTGCAAGAAGACCAACAATAATATCAAGAGTAATTAAATAAAATTATGGTCATTTGGCTGAAGAAAGTATGGGAAAGTGTTTATTTCGAGTACAAAATGGTGTCAATTTCTTCTTAAAACATGCCACTATATTCTAGAAAGATGGAAATTACAACATTAATTGGTCGTAATGTGTTCATCCTATTAATGAACTTGAAATTACTGCCGTTTGTTTGGCATTAGCTGAAAATTTTCTTTTTTTCTTGAGGTGAAATAAGTTTACCGTAATGGTTAACAACTTTACACTATTTATTTAGTTACCTAAGATAGATTAAAGAAGAAAATCGCGCGTATTCTGTAAAGGTAGCAGCTTATACTTAGTATCTGTTCATAGACGAGAGAAACTAAAAGTAAATGATTAACTTTTATTAAGTAAATGATTTTAATCTTAAATTAAAAAACACACATGTATCAATAATGAACTAATTCAGGAAATTCTATATTATATACAGTTAAGAGGTGGATAGGTATGTCAGTTAAATAAGGAATAAATTTTAACAGCAGGGGAATAATTATTATTGATGCGGTAATAGTTCATAACAATTAAAAATATGAAACTAACATTCATATACTCATCATCAAAGAAGAAGAATATAAAACTAACTGCTATTCCTCAGAGGCTTTGTCAAATTGTTTTAAAAGTGTGACGAAATTGAATATTTATGTTACGTTACTACCTTCAATAGCATTTAAAAAAAGTATTTGTGTAAGTTAATAAGAATACGTGTGAAAGGTTATGTTACATCAGGTTTAATTTGCAATAAAAGTGATAGGTGCTCAGTCATAGCTAACGGAAAACTGTCAAGTAAAACCTCTTCCTGTAGTTCTATGGCAAGTTGTAACTAACGTACTGCTATAGCTGCATTGCCACAACTAAAGTTAGTACATATTTATCAAATCACATATATCTGCCTACATAGATAGCCTACACATATCTGCTCAAGAAGGTATTTAGCTACTATCATTTTAAAGGGCTACAACTCATCATATACAGAAAAATGACCGTCAAAAGCGGAAAGTACATTATATAAAACAATATTTTCAAGGTTCAACGAGTTTAAAAATTGTTCACGTTAAACTGTTTTGATTTTTCTTATCAAAAAATCATGATTCAGTGAAGTGAGTGGTGTATTTACTGAAGGAGTTAACAGTTAGACCCTTGAGGCCAACATCAAGAAGGAAATGCGTTTACATTAAAAAAAAGGTGTTTTAGTTGCACAATTTAAGTATTATTTTAATTCGTCTTTATAATAAACAACATTTTTAAACTGTTAATATAACTGTGATGCCACGAAAGTAGAATGTTTGACACTTGACAGGAATAATGTTCAGGCAGTTGTGTTTTTTAATAACAAGAATATTAATGAATATTATATTATTAATCAGTTTATTTTGGAATTGTCATTTTAAATTCAATCGGAATAGTCATCATCACTTAATAAAAAAATCTGGAGTGGCCTACACTCAACTTTACTATAAGTAACTTAATATCAAATTTCTTGAGTATATAATATATAACGTATCAATTAAGCATAATGTAAACATCTAAATGGGATATGATTATTAGTCTTTCATTCCTGAAAGAGTACAGATAGTGATTGAAGGACATATCAATATATAAGCTTATTTTGGTACATCACACAGCTGATGCAAATAATTTCATTAGTATAACTACAGCAGTAATAACATTTTTGAAAAACCAAAGTGAACATTTCATGATACGAAATATTCTCCTACAAGAGAACATGGCCTCTGTTCAAATAGCCAGTGGATTTCTTACATCGTTTACTTGACATCCTTCTACATTGAATATTAAAGTAAAATTCTCAAATTTTAAACGGGAAAATACCCTTACTTTCTCTGAAAAACATCATAAAAATCGAAGAAAAAATGTTTATTTAAGATGAATTATAATTAAAGTAGTACGATAATTACATTTATTAATCTCTAAAGTAAAGATTTCAATTTTGAATTATCTTTTACATTTTCGGTCTTTTATAGAATTATTATACTGGGAATTTTATGGCTTCTTAGTATTTAATAAGATCATTTTCCTTCCCCTTTGTCAAATATCATATATATGAATTTTTTCTGAGTGAGTGGTATCCTTTTCTTGCCTTCTGTACTCTGTTTAAGTTTGCTATGAATGTATATTGAGAAAAAATATATTAATAATTAGCCAGTTTACATACTCAAATCGAAGTCAAAGCCAGCTATTCAATATAATCTAAATCTTTTATAGTTGGGAGCTTCTAATTTTTGAAAATAATAAATATGAACTATTAGACTAGAGTGGTAAAAAAAATTGGATATTTCTCAACAAACATAAGTCCTCTTTCTTGAGGAAAGAGTCCATTCATTACATTTCAATATCATGGAAAGGTACTACATTCACAATTACAATGTAATTGTAACTGATATTAAGTTTTGCTCAAGAGTGCAATATATAGATTTATTAAAGCATTTTATGAGACAAATCCATCATGTCATGGAAGAAAAAGGTAATTTATTTATGTTTATTGGCGGTGATTTTTTTACATGTAACAATATTATTCCTCTTACATCTCATATAAGTCAATAAACAATTTAAATTGTTCCTTTATAAATATCAATTTTATCTCAGTGGAATCGCTCAAAAAATTTCTAAGTCAATGTAAACAATGAAAAAAAAATATAAAAAATTCGACAAGTATAGCAGGTGATCTCTTAGTCTAAGATAAACAAACAGTTTTTATAGCGTTATTGCTCTTTCCCATTACTGAAACTTTATGATTTTTTTTTATGAATTGCTAATTTTTTGTTCCATTTATGGTCAAATTTTCATTATTTTTTAATCAGCCGTTAAGCGTCAAAAAACATTTTCTGAAAACAGAAGTCGTACTGTAACGCCCCTTTAGCGAATGTAATTTTGAAAAAAAATATTTCAATTCATTCTACACATAACGTTCTATTTATAGGCATAGTTTCATTCTTGTCCGTCAAATAGTATGGCTTGTGTCGTTCTCACAAGGTTTGAGATTGAATTATAAGTCAAAATTTGTAC